>OY757023.1:132763815-133053815 GCA_963580285.1 Lucinisca nassula
TACCATCGTGCAAAATCCCGGTAACACTGGGGCACGAGAAAGTGCCGAAATAAAGGACTCTTTTTTACATTGAGGGCTATGGGAAAAATGAAGAAAACGCCGCTACTCAGCCTAGAGGGCGAATACAATAGCAAGCTTTACACCGTTAGTCCGTCCCAATAAAGTACGCCCTCGGGCCAAATTACAGATCGCTGCGTACAATAGAGGCCAAGAAAATTGACTTAGAAATTTTGGTGGTCGGCGTGTTGTGGGTACGAGAATCTCATTTTGGTCACTTTCACGTAGAAGCATGAAAATGGTGCCAAAACGTGCCCATGCGTGTCCAACCAACTCATGAATATTGGAAAATTGTTTCTCTCAAATAGTTTTGGAGATATAAGGGTCCAAAGTTGAAGGAAATTGACCTTTCAAGGGCCATAACTCGAAACTCAATGAAGGAAGACAACTCCCATTTTACCCCATGGCACTTGGGTTAAGGGCGCATCATTTGGCACCAATTATAGGCCGATATCATGAAGTCACCTTTGCACCATTTAGGCACTATCATCCTATTGGTGTCCCGCCAAAACTTGAGGCCCTTATAACTCGCTTTTGTGTATTGCGATTGAGCTGAAATTTTGCATGCTGCTAGTAGACCTCAGTGCCTAGTGGCTTGCAAAATTTCGTGCCGCTACGAAGCGTATCTTGTGAGTTATAAGCCTTCAAACTTCGAGGAAATTAAAGTTTGTGCCTATTTTGCGGGAATACGAAATAAGATACAGAGGTGCAGTATGTATCCTTCAACAGGCATTTATGTGCCCTACCATCGTGCAAAATCCCGGTAACACTGGGGCACGAGAAAGTGCCGAAATAAAGGACTCTTTTTTACATTGAGGGCTATGGGAAAAATGAAGAAAACGCCGCTACTCAGCCTAGAGGGCGAATACAATAGCAAACTTTACACCGTTAGTCCGTCCCAATAAAGTACGCCCTCGGGCCAAATTACAGATCGCTGCGTACAATAGAGGCCAAGAAAATTGACTTAGAAATTTTGGTGGTCGGCGTGTTGTGGGTACGAGAATCTCATTTTGGTCACTTTCACGTAGAAGCATGAAAATGGTGCCAAAACGTGCCCATGCGTGTCCAACCAACTCATGAACATTGGAAAATTGTTTCTCTCAAATAGTTTTGGAGATATAAGGGTCCAAAGTTGAAGGAAATTGACCTTTCAAGGGCCATAACTCGAAACTCAATGAAAGAAGACAACTCCCATTTTACCCCATGGCACTTGGGTTAAGGGCGCATTATTTGGCACCAATTATAGGCCGATATCATGAAGTCACCTTTGCACCATTTAGGCACTATCATCCTATTGGTGTCCCGCCAAAACTTGAGGCCCTTATAACTCGCTTTTGTGTATTGCGATTGAGCTGAAATTTTGCATGCTGCTATTAGACCTCAGTGCCTAGTGGCTTGCAAAATTTCGTGCCGCTACGAAGCGTATCTTGTGAGTTATAAGCCTTCAAACTTCGAGGAAATTAAAGTTTGTGCCTATTTTGCGGGAATACGAAATAAGATACAGAGGTGCAGTATGTATCCTTCAACAGGCATTTATGTGCCCTACCATCGTGCAAAATCCCGGTAACACTGGGGCACGAGAAAGTGCCGAAATAAAGGACTCTTTTTTACATTGAGGGCTATGGGAAAAATGAAGAAAACGCCGCTACTCAGCCTAGAGGGCGAATACAATAGCAAGCTTTACACCGTTAGTCCGTCCCAATAAAGTACGCCCTCGGGCCAAATTACAGATCGCTGCGTACAATAGAGGCCAAGAAAATTGACTTAGAAATTTTGGTGGTCGGCGTGTTGTGGGTACGAGAATCTCATTTTGGTCACTTTCACGTAGAAGCATGAAAATGGTGCCAAAACGTGCCCATGCGTGTCCAACCAACTCATGAATATTGGAAAATTGTTTCTCTCAAATAGTTTTGGAGATATAAGGGTCCAAAGTTGAAGGAAATTGACCTTTCAAGGGCCATAACTCGAAACTCAATGAAGGAAGACAACTCCCATTTTACCCCATGGCACTTGGGTTAAGGGCGCATCATTTGGCACCAATTATAGGCCGATATCATGAAGTCACCTTTGCACCATTTAGGCACTATCATCCTATTGGTGTCCCGCCAAAACTTGAGGCCCTTATAACTCGCTTTTGTGTATTGCGATTGAGCTGAAATTTTGCATGCTGCTAGTCGACCTCAGTGCCTAGTGGCTTGCAAAATTTCGTGCCGCTACGAAGCGTATCTTGTGAGTTATAAGCCTTCAAACTTCGAGGAAATTAAAGTTTGTGCCTATTTTGCGGGAATACGAAATAAGATACAGAGGTGCAGTATGTATCCTTCAACAGGCATTTATGTGCCCTACCATCGTGCAAAATCCCGGTAACACTGGGGCACGAGAAAGTGCCGAAATAAAGGACTCTTTTTTACATTGAGGGCTATGGGAAAAATGAAGAAAACGCCGCTACTCAGCCTAGAGGGCGAATACAATAGCAAGCTTTACACCGTTAGTCCGTCCCAATAAAGTACGCCCTCGGGCCAAATTACAGATCGCTGCGTACAATAGAGGCCAAGAAAATTGACTTAGAAATTTTGGTGGTCGGCGTGTTGTGGGTACGAGAATCTCATTTTGGTCACTTTCACGTAGAAGCATGAAAATGGTGCCAAAACGTGCCCATGCGTGTCCAACCAACTCATGAATATTGGAAAATTGTTTCTCTCAAATAGTTTTGGAGATATAAGGGTCCAAAGTTGAAGGAAATTGACCTTTCAAGGGCCATAACTCGAAACTCAATGAAGGAAGACAACTCCCATTTTACCCCATGGCACTTGGGTTAAGGGCACATCATTTGGCACCAATTATAGGCCGATATCATGAAGTCACCTTTGCACCATTTAGGCACTATCATCCTATTGGTGTCCCGCCAAAACTTGAGGCCCTTATAACTCGCTTTTGTGTATTGCGATTGAGCTGAAATTTTGCATGCTGCTAGTAAACCTCAGTGCCTAGTGGCTTGCAAAATTTCGTGCCGCTACGAAGCGTATCTTGTGAGTTATAAGCCTTCAAACTTCGAGGAAATTAAAGTTTGTGCCTATTTTGCGGGAATACGAAATAAGATACAGAGGTGCAGTATGTATCCTTCAACAGGCATTTATGTGCCCTGCCATCGTGCAAAATTCCGGTAACACTGGGGCACGAGAAAGTGCTGAAATAAAGGACTCTTTTTTACATTGAGGGCTTTGGGAAAAATGAAGAAAACGCCGCTACTCAGCCTAGAGGGCGAATACAATAGCAAGCTTTACACCGTTAGTCTGTCCCAATAAAGTACGCCCTCGTGCCAAATTACAGATCGCTGCGTACAATAGAGGCCAAGAAAATTGACTTAGAAATTTTGGTGGTCGGCGTGTTGTGGGTACGAGAATCTCATTTTGGTCACTTTCACGTAGAAGCATGAAAATGGTGCCAAAACGTGCCCATGCGTGTCCAACCAACTCATGAATATTGGAAAATTGTTTCTCTCAAATAGTTTTGGAGATATAAGGGTCCAAAGTTGAAGGAAATTGACCTTTCAAGGGCCATAACTCGAAACTCAATGAAGGAAGACAACTCCCATTTTACCCCATGGCACTTGGGTTAAGGGCGCATCATTTGGCACCAATTATAGGCCGATATCATGAAGTCACCTTTGCACCATTTAGGCACTATCATCCTATTGGTGTCCCGCCAAAACTTGAGGCCCTTATAACTCGCTTTTGTGTATTGCGATTGAGCTGAAATTTTGCATGCTGCTAGTAAACCTCAGTGCCTAGTGGCTTGCAAAATTTCGTGCCGCTACGAAGCGTATCTTGTGAGTTATAAGCCTTCAAACTTCGAGGAAATTAAAGTTTGTGCCTATTTTGCGGGAATACGAAATAAGATACAGAGGTGCAGTATGTATCCTTCAACAGGCATTTATGTGCCCTGCCATCGTGCAAAATCCCGGTAACACTGGGGCACGAGAAAGTGCTGAAATAAAGGACTCTTTTTTACATTGAGGGCTTTGGGAAAAAGGAAGAAAACGCCGTTAGTCCGTCCCAATAAAGTACGCCCTCGGGCCAAATTACAGATCGCTGCGTACAATAGAGGCCAAGAAAATTGACTTAGAAATTTTGGTGGTCGGCGTGTTGTGGGTACGAGAATCTCATTTTGGTCACTTTCACGTAGAAGCATGAAAATGGTGCCAAAACTGAAGTTGAGCTGAAATTTTGCATGCTGCTAGTAAACCTCAGTGCCTAGTGGCTTGCAAAATTTCGTGCCGCTACGAAGCGTATCTTGTGAGTTATAAGCCTTCAAACTTCGAGGAAATTAAAGTTTGTGCCTATTTTGCGGGAATGCGAAATAAGATACAGAGGTGCAGTATGTATCCTTCAACAGGCATTTATGTGCCCTGCCATCGTGCAAAATCCCGGTAACACTGGGGCACGAGAAAGTGCTGAAATAAAGGACTCTTTTTTACATTGAGGGCTTTGGGAAAAAGGAAGAAAACACCGTTAGTCCGTCCCAATAAAGTACGCCCTCGGGCCAAATTACAGATCGCTGCGTACAATAGAGGCCAAGAAAATTGACTTAGAAATTTTGGTGGTCGGCGTGTTGTGGGTACGAGAATCTCATTTTGGTCACTTTCACGTAGAAGCATGAAAATGGTGCCAAAACGTGCCCATGCGTGTCCAACCAACTCATGAATATTGGAAAATTGTTTCTCTCAAATAGTTTTGGAGATATAAGGGTCCAAAGTTGAAGGAAATTGACCTTTCAAGGGCCATAACTCGAAACTCAATGAAGGAAGACAACTCCCATTTTACCCCATGGCACTTGGGTTAAGGGCGCATCATTTGGCACCAATTATAGGCCGATATCATGAAGTCACCTTTGCACCATTTAGGCACTATCATCCTATTGGTGTCCCGCCAAAACTTGAGGCCCTTATAACTCGCTTTTGTGTATTGCGATTGAGCTGAAATTTTGCATGCTGCTAGTAGACTTCAGTGCCTAGTGGCTTGCAAAATTTCGTGCCGCTACGAAGCGTATCTTGTGAGTTATAAGCCTTCAAACTTCGAGGAAATTAAAGTTTGTGCCTATTTTGCGGGAATACGAAATAAGATACAGAGGTGCAGTATGTATCCTTCAACAGGCATTTATGTGCCCTACCATCGTGCAAAATCCCGGTAACACTGGGGCACGAGAAAGTGCCGAAATAAAGGACTCTTTTTTACATTGAGGGCTATGGGAAAAATGAAGAAAACGCCGCTACTCAGCCTAGAGGGCGAATACAATAGCAAGCTTTACACCGTTAGTCCGTCCCAATAAAGTACGCCCTCGGGCCAAATTACAGATCGCTGCGTACAATAGAGGCCAAGAAAATTGACTTAGAAATTTTGGTGGTCGGCGTGTTGTGGGTACGAGAATCTCATTTTGGTCACTTTCACGTAGAAGCATGAAAATGGTGCCAAAACGTGCCCATGCGTGTCCAACCAACTCATGAATATTGGAAAATTGTTTCTCTCAAATAGTTTTGGAGATATAAGGGTCCAAAGTTGAAGGAAATTGACCTTTCAAGGGCCATAACTCGAAACTCAATGAAGGAAGACAACTCCCATTTTACCCCATGGCACTTGGGTTAAGGGCGCATCATTTGGCACCAATTATAGGCCGATATCATGAAGTCACCTTTGCACCATTTAGGCACTATCATCCTATTGGTGTCCCGCCAAAACTTGAGGCCCTTATAACTCGCTTTTGTGTATTGCGATTGAGCTGAAATTTTGCATGCTGTTAGTAGACCTCAGTGCCTAGTGGCTTGCAAAATTTCGTGCCGCTACGAAGCGTATCTTGTGAGTTATAAGCCTTCAAACTTCGAGGAAATTAAAGTTTGTGCCTATTTTGCGGGAATACGAAATAAGATACAGAGGTGCAGTATGTATCCTTCAACAGGCATTTATGTGCCCTACCATCGTGCAAAATCCCGGTAACACTGGGGCACGAGAAAGTGCCGAAATAAAGGACTCTTTTTTACATTGAGGGCTATGGGAAAAATGAAGAAAACGCCGCTACTCAGCCTGGAGGGCGAATACAATAGCAAGCTTTACACCGTTAGTCCGTCCCAATAAAGTACGCCCTCGGGCCAAATTACAGATCGCTGCGTACAAAAGAGGCCAAGAAAATTGACTTAGAAATTTTGGTAGTCGGCGTGTTGTGGGTACAAGAATCTCATTTTGGTCACTTTCACGTAGAAGCATGAAAATGGTGCCAAAACGTGCCCATGCGTGTCCAACCAACTCATGAATATTGGAAAATTGTTTCTCTCAAATAGTTTTGGAGATATAAGGGTCCAAAGTTGAAGGAAATTGACCTTTCAAGGGCCATAACTCGAAACTCAATGAAAGAAGACAACTCCCATTTTACCCCATGGCACTTGGGTTAAGGGCGCATTATTTGGCACCAATTATAGGCCGATATCATGAAGTCACCTTTGCACCATTTAGGCACTATCATCCTATTGGTGTCCCGCCAAAACTTGAGGCCCTTATAACTCGCTTTTGTGTATTGCGATTGAGCTGAAATTTTGCATGCTGCTAGTAGACCTCAGTGCCTAGTGGCTTGCAAAATTTCGTGCCGCTACGAAGCGTATCTTGTGAGTTATAAGCCTTCAAACTTCGAGGAAATTAAAGTTTGTGCCTATTTTGCGGGAATACGAAATAAGATACAGAGGTGCAGTATGTATCCTTCAACAGGCATTTATGTGCCCTACCATCGTGCAAAATCCCGGTAACACTGGGGCACGAGAAAGTGCCGAAATAAAGGACTCATTTTTACATTGAGGGCTATGGGAAAAATGAAGAAAACGCCGCTACTCAGCCTAGAGGGCGAATACAATAGCAAGCTTTACACCGTTAGTCCGTCCCAATAAAGTACGCCCTCGGGCCAAATTACAGATCGCTGCATACAATAGAGGCCAAGAAAATTGACTTAGAAATTTTGGTGGTCGGCGTGTTGTGGGTACGAGAATCTCATTTTGGTCACTTTCACGTAGAAGCATGAAAATGGTGCCAAAACGTGCCCATGCGTGTCCAACCAACTCATGAATATTGGAAAATTGTTTCTCTCAAATAGTTTTGGAGATATAAGGGTCCAAAGTTGAAGGAAATTGACCTTTCAAGGGCCATAACTCGAAACTCAATGAAGGAAGACAACTCCCATTTTACCCCATGGCACTTGGGTTAAGGGCGCATCATTTGGCACCAATTATAGGCCGATATCATGAAGTCACCTTTGCACCATTTAGGCACTATCATCCTATTGGTGTCCCGCCAAAACTTGAGGCCCTTATAACTCGCTTTTGTGTATTGCGATTGAGCTGAAATTTTGCATGCTGCTAGTAGACCTCAGTGCCTAGTGGCTTGCAAAATTTCGTGCCGCTACGAAGCGTATCTTGTGAGTTATAAGCCTTCAAACTTCGAGGAAATTAAAGTTTGTGCCTATTTTGCGGGAATACGAAATAAGATACAGAGGTGCAGTATGTATCCTTCAACAGGCATTTATGTGCCCTACCATCGTGCAAAATCCCGGTAACACTGGGGCACGAGAAAGTGCCGAAATAAAGGACTCTTTTTTACATTGAGGGCTATGGGAAAAATGAAGAAAACGCCGCTACTCAGCCTAGAGGGCGAATACAATAGCAAGCTTTACACCGTTAGTCCGTCCCAATAAAGTACGCCCTCGGGCCAAATTACAGATCGCTGCGTACAATAGAGGCCAAGAAAATTGACTTAGAAATTTTGGTGGTCGGCGTGTTGTGGGTACGAGAATCTCATTTTGGTCACTTTCACGTAGAAGCATGAAAATGGTGCCAAAACGTGCCCATGCGTGTCCAACCAACTCATGAATATTGGAAAATTGTTTCTCTCAAATAGTTTTGGAGATATAAGGGTCCAAAGTTGAAGGAAATTGACCTTTCAAGGGCCATAACTCGAAACTCAATGAAGGAAGACAACTCCCATTTTACCCCATGGCACTTGGGTTAAGGGCGCATCATTTGGCACCAATTATAGGCCGATATCATGAAGTCACCTTTGCACCATTTAGGCACTATCATCCTATTGGTGTCCCGCCAAAACTTGAGGCCCTTATAACTCGCTTTTGTGTATTGCGATTGAGCTGAAATTTTGCATGCTGCTAGTAGACCTCAGTGCCTAGTGGCTTGCAAAATTTCGTGCCGCTACGAAGCGTATCTTGTGAGTTATAAGCCTTCAAACTTCGAGAAAATTAAAGTTTGTGCCTATTTTGCGGGAATACGAAATAAGATACAGAGGTGCAGTATGTATCCTTCAACAGGCATTTATGTGCCCTACCATCGTGCAAAATCCCGGTAACACTGGGGCACGAGAAAGTGCCGAAATAAAGGACTCTTTTTTACATTGAGGGCTATGGGAAAAATGAAGAAAACGCCGCTACTCAGCCTAGAGGGCGAATACAATAGCAAGCTTTACACCGTTA
This sequence comes from Lucinisca nassula, assembly GCA_963580285.1. NCBI lineage: Eukaryota > Metazoa > Mollusca > Bivalvia > Lucinida > Lucinidae > Lucinisca > Lucinisca nassula. The sequence continues at coordinate 132,772,387 of OY757023.1, forward strand.
GTCCGTCCCAATAAAGTACGCCCTCGGGCCAAATTACAGATCGCTGCGTACAATAGAGGCCAAGAAAATTGACTTAGAAATTTTGGTGGTCGGCGTGTTGTGGGTACGAGAATCTCATTTTGGTCACTTTCACGTAGAAGCATGAAAATGGTGCCAAAACGTGCCCATGCGTGTCCAACCAACTCATGAATATTGGAAAATTGTTTCTCTCAAATAGTTTTGGAGATATAAGGGTCCAAAGTTGAAGGAAATTGACCTTTCAAGGGCCATAACTCGAAACTCAATGAAAGAAGACAACTCCCATTTTACCCCATGGCACTTGGGTTAAGGGCGCATTATTTGGCACCAATTATAGGCCGATATCATGAAGTCACCTTTGCACCATTTAGGCACTATCATCCTATTGGTGTCCCGCCAAAACTTGAGGCCCTTATAACTCGCTTTTGTGTATTGCGATTGAGCTGAAATTTTGCATGCTGCTAGTAGACCTCAGTGCCTAGTGGCTTGCAAAATTTCGTGCCGCTACGAAGCGTATCTTGTGAGTTATAAGCCTTCAAACTTCGAGGAAATTAAAGTTTGTGCCTATTTTGCGGGAATACGAAATAAGATACAGAGGTGCAGTATGTATCCTTCAACAGGCATTTATGTGCCCTACCATCGTGCAAAATCCCGGTAACACTGGGGCACGAGAAAGTGCCGAAATAAAGGACTCTTTTTTACATTGAGGGCTATGGGAAAAATGAAGAAAACGCCGCTACTCAGCCTAGAGGGCGAATACAATAGCAAGCTTTACACCGTTAGTCCGTCCCAATAAAGTACGCCCTCGGGCCAAATTACAGATCGGTGCGTACAATAGAGGCCAAGAAAATTGACTTAGAAATTTTGGTGGTCGGCGTGTTGTGGGTACGAGAATCTCATTTTGGTCACTTTCACGTAGAAGCATGAAAATGGTGCCAAAACGTGCCCATGCGTGTCCAACCAACTCATGAATATTGGAAAATTGTTTCTCTCAAATAGTTTTGGAGATATAAGGGTCCAAAGTTGAAGGAAATTGACCTTTCAAGGGCCATAACTCGAAACTCAATGAAGGAAGACAACTCCCATTTTACCCCATGGCACTTGGGTTAAGGGCGCATCATTTGGCACCAATTATAGGCCGATATCATGAAGTCACCTTTGCACCATTTAGGCACTATCATCCTATTGGTGTCCCGCCAAAACTTGAGGCCCTTATAACTCGCTTTTGTGTATTGCGATTGAGCTGAAATTTTGCATGCTGCTAGTAGACCTCAGTGCCTAGTGGCTTGCAAAATTTCGTGCCGCTACGAAGCGTATCTTGTGAGTTATAAGCCTTCAAACTTCGAGGAAATTAAAGTTTGTGCCTATTTTGCGGGAATACAAAATAAGATACAGATGTGCAGTATGTATCCTTCAACAGGCATTTATGTGCCCTACCATCGTGCAAAATCCCGGTAACACTGGGGCACGAGAAAGTGCCGAAATAAAGGACTCTTTTTTACATTGAGGGCTATGGGAAAAATGAAGAAAACGCCGCTACTCAGCCTAGAGGGCGAATACAATAGCAAGCTTTACACCGTTAGTCCGTCCCAATAAAGTACGCCCTCGGGCCAAATTACAGATCGCTGCGTACAATAGAGGCCAAGAAAATTGACTTAGAAATTTTGGTGGTCGGCGTGTTGTGGGTACGAGAATCTCATTTTGGTCACTTTCACGTAGAAGCATGAAAATGGTGCCAAAACGTGCCCATGCGTGTCCAACCAACTCATGAATATTGGAAAATTGTTTCTCTCAAATAGTTTTGGAGATATAAGGGTCCAAAGTTGAAGGAAATTGACATTTCAAGGGCCATAACTCGAAACTCAATGAAGGAAGACAACTCCCATTTTACCCCATGGCACTTGGGTTAAGGGCGCATCATTTGGCACCAATTATAGGCCGATATCATGAAGTCACCTTTGCACCATTTAGGCACTATCATCCTATTGGTGTCCCGCCAAAACTTGAGGCCCTTATAACTCGCTTTTGTGTATTGCGATTGAGCTGAAATTTTGCATGCTGCTAGTAGACTTCAGTGCCTAGTGGCTTGCAAAATTTCGTGCCGCTACGAAGCGTATCTTGTGAGTTATAAGCCTTCAAACTTCGAGGAAATTAAAGTTTGTGCCTATTTTGCGGGAATACGAAATAAGATACAGAGGTGCAGTATGTATCCTTCAACAGGCATTTATGTGCCCTACCATCGTGCAAAATCCCGGTAACACTGGGGCACGAGAAAGTGCCGAAATAAAGGACTCTTTTTTACATTGAGGGCTATGGGAAAAATGAAGAAAACGCCGCTACTCAGCCTAGAGGGCGAATACAATAGCAAGCTTTACACCGTTAGTCCGTCCCAATAAAGTACGCCCTCGGGCCAAATTACAGATCGCTGCGTACAATAGAGGCCAAGAAAATTGACTTAGAAATTTTGGTGGTCGGCGTGTTGTGGGTACGAGAATCTCATTTTGGTCACTTTCACGTAGAAGCATGAAAATGGTGCCAAAACGTGCCCATGCGTGTCCAACCAACTCATGAATATTGGAAAATTGTTTCTCTCAAATAGTTTTGGAGATATAAGGGTCCAAAGTTGAAGGAAATTGACCTTTCAAGGGCCATAACTCGAAACTCAATGAAGGAAGACAACTCCCATTTTACCCCATGGCACTTGGGTTAAGGGCGCATCATTTGGCACCAATTATAGGCCGATATCATGAAGTCACCTTTGCACCATTTAGGCACTATCATCCTATTGGTGTCCCGCCAAAACTTGAGGCCCTTATAACTCGCTTTTGTGTATTGCGATTGAGCTGAAATTTTGCATGCTGCTAGTAGACCTCAGTGCCTAGTGGCTTGCAAAATTTCGTGCCGCTACGAAGCGTATCTTGTGAGTTATAAGCCTTCAAACTTCGAGGAAATTAAGTTTGTGCCTATTTTGCGGGAATACGAAATAAGATACAGAGGTGCAGTATGTATCCTTCAACAGGCATTTATGTGCCCTACCATCGTGCAAAATCCCGGTAACACTGGGGCACGAGAAAGTGCCGAAATAAAGGACTCTTTTTTACATTGAGGGCTATGGGAAAAATGAAGAAAACGCCGCTACTCAGCCTAGAGGGCGAATACAATAGCAAGCTTTACACCGTTAGTCCGTCCCAATAAAGTACGCCCTCGGGCCAAATTACAGATCGCTGCGTACAATAGAGGCCAAGAAAATTGACTTAGAAATTTTGGTGGTCGGCGTGTTGTGGGTACGAGAATCTCATTTTGGTCACTTTCACGTAGAAGCATGAAAATGGTGCCAAAACGTGCCCATGCGTGTCCAACCAACTCATGAATATTGGAAAATTGTTTCTCTCAAATAGTTTTGGAGATATAAGGGTCCAAAGTTGAAGGAAATTGACCTTTCAAGGGCCATAACTCGAAACTCAATGAAGGAAGACAACTCCCATTTTACCCCATGGGCACTTGGGTTAAGGGCGCATCATTTGGCACCAATTATAGGCCGATATCATGAAGTCACCTTTGCACCATTTAGGCACTATCATCCTATTGGTGTCCCGCCAAAACTTGAGGCCCTTATAACTCGCTTTTGTGTATTGCGATTGAGCTGAAATTTTGCATGCTGCTAGTAGACCTCAGTGCCTAGTGGCTTGCAAAATTTCGTGCCGCTACGAAGCGTATCTTGTGAGTTATAAGCCTTCAAACTTCGAGAAAATTAAAGTTTGTGCCTATTTTGCGGGAATACGAAATAAGATACAGAGGTGCAGTATGTATCCTTCAACAGGCATTTATGTGCCCTACCATCGTGCAAAATCCCGGTAACACTGGGGCACGAGAAAGTGCCGAAATAAAGGACTCTTTTTTACATTGAGGGCTATGGGAAAAATGAAGAAAACGCCGCTACTCAGCCTAGAGGGCGAATACAATAGCAAGCTTTACACCGTTAGTCCGTCCCAATAAAGTACGCCCTCGGGCCAAATTACAGATCGCTGCGTACAATAGAGGCCAAGAAAATTGACTTAGAAATTTTGGTGGTCGGCGTGTTGTGGGTACGAGAATCTCATTTTGGTCACTTTCACGTAGAAGCATGAAAATGGTGCCAAAACGTGCCCATGCGTGTCCAACCAACTCATGAATATTGGAAAATTGTTTCTCTCAAATAGTTTTGGAGATATAAGGGTCCAAAGTTGAAGGAAATTGACCTTTCAAGGGCCATAACTCGAAACTCAATGAAAGAAGACAACTCCCATTTTACCCCATGGCACTTGGGTTAAGGGCGCATTATTTGGCACCAATTATAGGCCGATATCATGAAGTCACCTTTGCACCATTTAGGCACTATCATCCTATTGGTGTCCCGCCAAAACTTGAGGCCCTTATAACTCGCTTTTGTGTATTGCGATTGAGCTGAAATTTTGCATGCTGCTAGTAGACCTCAGTGCCTAGTGGCTTGCAAAATTTCGTGCCGCTACGAAGCGTATCTTGTGAGTTATAAGCCTTCAAACTTCGAGGAAATTAAAGTTTGTGCCTATTTTGCGGGAATACGAAATAAGATACAGAGGTGCAGTATGTATCCTTCAACAGGCATTTATGTGCCCTACCATCGTGCAAAATCCCGGTAACACTGGGGCACGAGAAAGTGCCGAAATAAAGGACTCTTTTTTACATTGAGGGCTATGGGAAAAATGAAGAAAACGCCGCTACTCAGCCTAGAGGGCGAATACAATAGCAAGCTTTACACCGTTAGTCCGTCCTAATAAAGTATGCCCTCGGGCCAAATTACAGATCGCTGCATACAATAGAGGCCAAGAAAATTGACTTAGAAATTTTGGTGGTCGGCGTGTTGTGGGTACGAGAATCTCATTTTGGTCACTTTCACGTAGAAGCATGAAAATGGTGCCAAAACGTGCCCATGCGTGTCCAACCAACTCATGAATATTGGAAAATTGTTTCTCTCAAATAGTTTTGGAGATATAAGGGTCCAAAGTTGAAGGAAATTGACCTTTCAAGGGCCATAACTCGAAACTCAATGAAGGAAGACAACTCCCATTTTACCCCATGGCACTTGGGTTAAGGGCGCATCATTTGGCACCAATTATAGGCCGATATCATGAAGTCACCTTTGCACCATTTAGGCACTATCATCCTATTGGTGTCCCGCCAAAACTTGAGGCCCTTATAACTCGCTTTTGTGTATTGCAATTGAGCTGAAATTTTGCATGCTGCTAGTAGACCTCAGTGCCTAGTGGCTTGCAAAATTTCGTGCCGCTACGAAGCGTATCTTGTGAGTTATAAGCCTTCAAACTTCGAGGAAATTAAAGTTTGTGCCTATTTTGCGGGAATACAAAATAAGATACAGATGTGCAGTATGTATCCTTCAACAGGCATTTATGTGCCCTACCATCGTGCAAAATCCCGGTAACACTGGGGCACGAGAAAGTGCCGAAATAAAGGACTCTTTTTTACATTGAGGGCTATGGGAAAAATGAAGAAAACGCCGCTACTCAGCCTAGAGGGCGAATACAATAGCAAGCTTTACACCGTTAGTCCGTCCCAATAAAGTACGCCCTCGGGCCAAATTACAGATCGCTGCGTACAATAGAGGCCAAGAAAATTGACTTAGAAATTTTGGTGGTCGGCGTGTTGTGGGTACGAGAATCTCATTTTGGTCACTTTCACGTAGAAGCATGAAAATGGTGCCAAAACGTGCCCATGCGTGTCCAACCAACTCATGAATATTGGAAAATTGTTTCTCTCAAATAGTTTTGGAGATATAAGGGTCCAAAGTTGAAGGAAATTGACATTTCAAGGGCCATAACTCGAAACTCAATGAAGGAAGACAACTCCCATTTTACCCCATGGCACTTGGGTTAAGGGCGCATCATTTGGCACCAATTATAGGCCGATATCATGAAGTCACCTTTGCACCATTTAGGCACTATCATCCTATTGGTGTCCCGCCAAAACTTGAGGCCCTTATAACTCGCTTTTGTGTATTGCGATTGAGCTGAAATTTTGCATGCTGCTAGTAGACCTCAGTGCCTAGTGGCTTGCAAAATTTCGTGCCGCTACGAAGCGTATCTTGTGAGTTATAAGCCTTCAAACTTCGAGGAAATTAAAGTTTGTGCCTATTTTGCGGGAATACGAAATAAGATACAGAGGTGCAGTATGTATCCTTCAACAGGCATTTATGTGCCCTACCATCGTGCAAAATCCCGGTAACACTGGGGCACGAGAAAGTGCCGAAATAAAGGACTCTTTTTTACATTGAGGGCTATGGGAAAAATGAAGAAAACGCCGCTACTCAGCCTAGAGGGCGAATACAATAGCAAGCTTTACACCGTTAGTCCGTCCCAATAAAGTACGCCCTCGGGCCAAATTACAGATCGCTGCGTACAATAGAGGCCAAGAAAATTGACTTAGAAATTTTGGTGGTCGGCGTGTTGTGGGTACGAGAATCTCATTTTGGTCACTTTCACGTAGAAGCATGAAAATGGTGCCAAAACGTACCCATGCGTGTCCAACCAACTCATGAATATTGGAAAATTGTTTCTCTCAAATAGTTTTGGAGATATAAGGGTCCAAAGTTGAAGGAAATTGACCTTTCAAGGGCCATAACTCGAAACTCAATGAAGGAAGACAACTCCCATTTTACCCCATGGCACTTGGGTTAAGGGCGCATCATTTGGCACCAATTATAGGCCGATATCATGAAGTCACCTTTGCACCATTTAGGCACTATCATCCTATTGGTGTCCCGCCAAAATTTGAGGCCCTTATAACTCGCTTTTGTGTATTGCGATTGAGCTGAAATTTTGCATGCTGCTAATAGACCTCAGTGCCTAGTGGCTTGCAAAATTTCGTGCCGCTACGAAGCGTATCCTGTGAGTTATAAGCCTTCAAACTTCGAGGAAATTAAAGTCTGTGCCTATTTTGCGGGAATACAAAATAAGATACAGAGGTGCAGTATGTATCCTTCAACAGGCATTTATGTGCCCTACCATCGTGCAAAATCCCGGTAACACTGGGGCACGAGAAAGTGCCGAAATAAAGGACTCTTTTTTACATTGAGGGCTATGGGAAAAATGAAGAAAACGCCGCTACTCAGCCTAGAGGGCGAATACAATAGCAAGCTTTACACCGTTAGTCCGTCCCAATAAAGTACGCCCTCGGGCCAAATTACAGATCGCTGCGTACAATAGAGGCCAAGAAAATTGACTTAGAAATTTTGGTGGTCGGCGTGTTGTGGGTACGAGAATCTCATTTTGGTCACTTTCACGTAGAAGCATGAAAATGGTGCCAAAACGTGCCCATGCGTGTCCAACCAACTCATGAATATTGGAAAATTGTTTCTCTCAAATAGTTTTGGAGATATAAGGGTCCAAAGTTGAAGGAAATTGACCTTTCAAGGGCCATAACTCGAAACTCAATGAAGGAAGACAACTCCCATTTTACCCCATGGCACTTGGGTTAAGGGCGCATCATTTGGCACCAATTATAGGCCGATATCATGAAGTCACCTCTGCACCATTTAGGCACTATCATCCTATTGGTGTCCCGCCAAAACTTGAGGCCCTTATAACTCGCTTTTGTGTATTGCGATTGAGCTGAAATTTTGCATGCTGCTAGTAGACCTCAGTTCCTAGTGGCTTGCAAAATTTCGTGCCGCTACGAAGCGTATCTTGTGAGTTATAAGCCTTCAAACTTCGAGGAAATTAAAGTTTGTGCCTATTTTGCGGGAATACGAAATAAGATACAGAGGTGCAGTATGTATCCTTCAACAGGCATTTATGTGCCCTACCATCGTGCAAAATCCCGGTAACACTGGGGCACGAGAAAGTGCCGAAATAAAGGACTCTTTTTTACATTGAGGGCTATGGGAAAAATGAAGAAAACGCCGCTACTCAGCCTAGAGGGCGAATACAATAGCAAGCTTTACAACGTTAGTCCGTCCCAATAAAGTACGCCCTCGGGCCAAATTACAGATCGCTGCGTACAATAGAGGCCAAGAAAATTGAGGAAATTAAAGTTTGTGCCTATTTTGCAGGAATACGAAATAAGATACAGAGGTGCAGTATGTATCCTTCAACAGGCATTTATGTGCCCTACCATCGTGCAAAATCCCGGTAACACTGGGGCACGAGAAAGTGCCGAAATAAAGGAGTCTTTTTTACATTGAGGGCTATGGGAAAAATGAAGAAAACGCCGCTACTCAGCCTAGAGGGCGAATACAATAGCAAGCTTTACACCGTTAGTCCGTCCCAATAAAGTACGCCCTCGGGCCAAATTACAGATCGCTGCGTACAATAGAGGCCAAGAAAATTGACTTAGAAATTTTGGTGGTCGGCGTGTTGTGGGTACGAGAATCTCATTTTGGTAGAAGCATGAAAATGGTGCCAAAACGTGCCCATGCGTGTCCAACCAACTCATGAATATTGGAAAATTGTTTCTCTCAAATAGTTTTGGAGATATAAGGGTCCAAAGTTGAAGGAAATTGACCTTTCAAGGGCCATAACTCGAAACTCAATGAAGGAAGACAACTCCCATTTTACCCCATGGCACTTGGGTTAAGGGCGCATCATTTGGCACCAATTATAGGCCGATATCATGAAGTCACCTTTGCACCATTTAGGCACTATCATCCTATTGGTGTCCCGCCAAAACTTGAGGCCCTTATAACTCGCTTTTGTGTATTGCGATTGAGCTGAAATTTTGCATGCTGCTAGTAGACCTCAGTGCCTAGTGGCTTGCAAAATTTCGTGCCGCTACGAAGCGTATCTTGTGAGTTATAAGCCTTCAAACTTCGAGGAAATTAAAGTTTGTGCCTATTTTGCGGGAATACGAAATAAGATACAGAGGTGCAGTATGTATCCTTCAACAGGCATTTATGTGCCCTACCATCGTGCAAAATCCCGGTAACACTGGGGCACGAGAAAGTGCCGAAATAAAGGACTCTTTTTTACATTGAGGGCTATGGGAAAAATGAAGAAAACGCCGCTACTCAGCCTAGAGGGCGAATACAATAGCAAGCTTTACACCGTTAGTCCGTCCCAATAAAGTACGCCCTCGGGCCAAATTACAGATCGCTGCGTACAATAGAGGCCAAGAAAATTGACTTAGAAATTTTGGTGGTCGGCGTGTTGTGGGTACGAGAATCTCATTTTGGTCACTTTCACGTAGAAGCATGAAAATGGTGCCAAAACGTGCCCATGCGTGTCCAACCAACTCATGAATATTAGAAAATTGTTTCTCTCAAATAGTTTTGGAGATATAAGGGTCCAAAGTTGAAGGAAATTGACCTTTCAAGGGCCATAACTCGAAACTCAATGAAGGAAGACAACTCCCATTTTACCCCATGGCACTTGGGTTAAGGGCGCATCATTTGGCACCAATTATAGGCCGATATCATGAAGTCACCTTTGCACCATTTAGGCACTATCATCCTATTGGTGTCCCGCCAAAACTTGAGGCCCTTATAACTCGCTTTTGTGTATTGCGATTGAGCTGAAATTTTGCATGCTGCTAGTAGACCTCAGTGCCTAGTGGCTTGCAAAATTTCGTGCCGCTACGAAGCGTATCTTGTGAGTTATAAGCCTTCAAACTTCGAGGAAATTAAAGTTTGTGCCTATTTTGCGGGAATACAAAATAAGATACAGAGATGCAGTATGTATCCTTCAACAGGCAGTTATGTGCCCTACCATCGTGCAAAATCCCGGTAACACTGGGGCACGAGAAAGTGCCGAAATAAAGGACTCTTTTTTACATTGAGGGCTATGGGGAAAAATGAAGAAAACGCCGCTACTCAGCCTAGAGGGCGAATACAATAGCAAGCTTTACACCGTTAGTCCGTCCCAATAAAGTACGCCCTCGGGCCAAATTACAGATCGCTGCGTACAATAGAGGCCAAGAAAATTGACTTAGAAATTTTGGTGGTCGGCGTGTTGTGGGTACGAGAATCTCATTTTGGTAGAAGCATGAAAATGGTGCCAAAACGTGCCCATGCGTGTCCAACCAACTCATGAATATTGGAAAATTGTTTCTCTCAAATAGTTTTGGAGATATAAGGGTCCAAAGTTGAAGGAAATTGACCTTTCAAGGGCCATAACTCGAAACTCAATGAAGGAAGACAACTCCCATTTTACCCCATGGCACTTGGGTTAAGGGCGCATCATTTGGCACCAATTATAGGCCGATATCATGAAGTCACCTTTGCACCATTTAGGCACTATCATCCTATTGGTGTCCCGCCAAAACTTGAGGCCCTTATAACTCGCTTTTGTGTATTGCGATTGAGCTGAAATTTTGCATGCTGCTAGTAGACCTCAGTGCCTAGTGGCTTGCAAAATTTCGTGCCGCTACGAAGCGTATCTTGTGAGTTATAAGCCTTCAAACTTCGAGGAAATTAAAGTTTGTGCCTATTTTGCGGGAATACGAAATAAGATACAGAGGTGCAGTATGTATCCTTCAACAGGCATTTATGTGCCCTACCATCGTGCAAAATCCCGGTAACACTGGGGCACGAGAAAGTGCCGAAATAAAGGACTCTTTTTTACATTGAGGGCTATGGGAAAAATGAAGAAAACGCCGCTACTCAGCCTAGAGGGCGAATACAATAGCAAGCTTTACACCGTTAGTCCGTCCCAATAAAGTACGCCCTCGGGCCAAATTACAGATCGCTGCGTACAATAGAGGCCAAGAAAATTGACTTAGAAATTTTGGTGGTCGGCGTGTTGTGGGTACGAGAATCTCATTTTGGTCACTTTCACGTAGAAGCATGAAAATGGTGCCAAAACGTGCCCATGCGTGTCCAACCAACTCATGAATATTAGAAAATTGTTTCTCTCAAATAGTTTTGGAGATATAAGGGTCCAAAGTTGAAGGAAATTGACCTTTCAAGGGCCATAACTCGAAACTCAATGAAGGAAGACAACTCCCATTTTACCCCATGGCACTTGGGTTAAGGGCGCATCATTTGGCACCAATTATAGGCCGATATCATGAAGTCACCTTTGCACCATTTAGGCACTATCATCCTATTGGTGTCCCGCCAAAACTTGAGGCCCTTATAACTCGCTTTTGTGTATTGCGATTGAGCTGAAATTTTGCATGCTGCTAGTAGACCTCAGTGCCTAGTGGCTTGCAAAATTTCGTGCCGCTACGAAGCGTATCTTGTGAGTTATAAGCCTTCAAACTTCGAGGAAATTAAAGTTTGTGCCTATTTTGCGGGAATACGAAATAAGATACAGAGATGCAGTATGTATCCTTCAACAGGCATTTATGTGCCCTACCATCGTGCAAAATCCCGGTAACACTGGGGCACGAGAAAGTGCCGAAATAAAGGACTCTTTTTTACATTGAGGGCTATGGGAAAAATGAAGAAAACGCCGCTAAACAGCCTAGAGGGCGAATACAATAGCAAGCTTTACACCGTTAGTCCGTCCCAATAAAGTACGCCCTCGGGCCAAATTACAGATCGCTGCGTACAATAGAGGCCAAGAAAATTGACTTAGAAATTTTGGTGGTCGGCGTGTTGTGGGTACGAGAATCTCATTTTGGTAGAAGCATGAAAATGGTGCCAAAACGTGCCCATGCGTGTCCAACCAACTCATGAATATTGGAAAATTGTTTCTCTCAAATAGTTTTGGAGATATAAGGGTCCAAAGTTGAAGGAAATTGACCTTTCAAGGGCCATAACTCGAAACTCAATGAAGGAAGACAACTCCCATTTTACCCCATGGCACTTGGGTTAAGGGCGCATCATTTGGCACCAATTATAGGCCGATATCATGAAGTCACCTTTGCACCATTTAGGCACTATCATCCTATTGGTGTCCCGCCAAAACTTGAGGCCCTTATAACTCGCTTTTGTGTATTGCGATTGAGCTGAAATTTTGCATGCTGCTAGTAGACCTCAGTGCCTAGTGGCTTGCAAAATTTCGTGCCGCTACGAAGCGTATCTTGTGAGTTATAAGCCTTCAAACTTCGAGGAAATTAAAGTTTGTGCCTATTTTGCGGGAATACGAAATAAGATACAGAGGTGCAGTATGTATCCTTCAACAGGCATTTATGTGCCCTACCATCGTGCAAAATCCCGGTAACACTGGGGCACGAGAAAGTGCCGAAATAAAGGACTCTTTTTTACATTGAGGGCTATGGGAAAAATGAAGAAAACGCCGCTACTCAGCCTAGAGGGCGAATACAATAGCAAGCTTTACACCGTTAGTCCGTCCCAATAAAGTACGCCCTCGGGCCAAATTACAGATCGCTGCGTACAATAGAGGCCAAGAAAATTGACTTAGAAATTTTGGTGGTCGGCGTGTTGTGGGTACGAGAATCTCATTTTGGTCACTTTCACGTAGAAGCATGAAAATGGTGCCAAAACGTGCCCATGCGTGTCCAACCAACTCATGAATATTGGAAAAGTGTTTCTCTCAAATAGTTTTGGAGATATAAGGGTCCAAAGTTGAAGGAAATTGACCTTTCAAGGGCCATAACTCGAAACTCAATGAAGGAAGACAACTCCCATTTTACCCCATGGCACTTGGGTTAAGGGCGCATCATTTGGCACCAATTATAGGCCGATATCATGAAGTCACCTTTGCACCATTTAGGCACTATCATCCTTTTGGTGTCCCGCCAAAACTTGAGGCCCTTATAACTCGCTTTTGTGTATTGCGATTGAGCTGAAATTTTGCATGCTGCTAGTAGACCTCAGTGCCTAGTGGCTTGCAAAATTTCGTGCCGCTACGAAGCGTATCTTGTGAGTTATAAGCCTTCAAACTTCGAGGAAATTAAAGTTTGTGCCTATTTTGCGGGAATACGAAATAAGATACAGAGATGCAGTATGTATCCTTCAACAGGCATTTATGTGCCCTACCATCGTGCAAAATCCCGGTAACACTGGGGCACGAGAAAGTGCCGAAATAAAGGACTCTTTTTTACATTGAGGGCTATGGGAAAAATGAAGAAAACGCCGCTACTCAGCCTAGATGGCGAATACAATAGCAAGCTTTACACCGTTAGTCCGTCCCAATAAAGTACGCCCTCGGGCCAAATTACAGATCGCTGCGTACAATAGAGGCCAAGAAAATTGACTTAGAAATTTTGGTGGTCGGCGTGTTGTGGGTACGAGAATCTCATTTTGGTCACTTTCACGTAGAAGCATGAAAATGGTGCCAAAACGTGCCCATGCGTGTCCAACCAACTCATGAATATTGGAAAATTGTTTCTCTCAAATAGTTTTGGAGATATAAGGGTCCAAAGTTGAAGGAAATTGACCTTTCAAGGGCCATAACTCGAAACTCAATGAAGGAAGACAACTCCCATTTTACCCCATGGCACTTGGGTTAAGGGCGCATCATTTGGCACCAATTATAGGCCGATATCATGAAGTCACCTTTGCACCATTTAGGCACTATCATCCTATTGGTGTCCCGCCAAAACTTGAGGCCCTTATAACTCGCTTTTGTGTATTGCGATTGAGCTGAAATTTTGCATGCTGCTAGTAGACCTCAGTGCCTAGTGGCTTGCAAAATTTCGTGCCGCTACGAAGCGTATCTTGTGAGTTATAAGCCTTCAAACTTCGAGGAAATTAAAGTTTGTGCCTATTTTGCGGGAATACGAAATAAGATACAGAGGTGCAGTATGTATCCTTCAACAGGCATTTATGTGCCCTACCATCGTGCAAAATCCCGGTAACACTGGGGCACGAGAAAGTGCCGAAATAAAGGACTCTTTTTTACATTGAGGGCTATGGGAAAAATGAAGAAAACGCCGCTACTCAGCCTAGAGGGCGAATACAATAGCAAGCTTTACACCGTTAGTCCGTCCCAATAAAGTACGCCCTCGGGCCAAATTACAGATCGCTGCGTACAATAGAGGCCAAGAAAATTGACTTAGAAATTTTGGTGGTCGGCGTGTTGTGGGTACGAGAATCTCATTTTGGTCACTTTCACGTAGAAGCATGAAAATGGTGCCAAAACGTGCCCATGCGTGTCCAACCAACTCATGAATATTGGAAAATTGTTTCTCTCAAATAGTTTTGGAGATATAAGGGTCCAAAGTTGAAGGAAATTGACCTTTCAAGGGCCATAACTCGAAACTCAATGAAGGAAGACAACTCCCATTTTACCCCATGGCACTTGGGTTAAGGGCGCATCATTTGGCACCAATTATAGGCCGATATCATGAAGTCACCTTTGCACCATTTAGGCACTATCATCCTATTGGTGTCCCGCCAAAACTTGAGGCCCTTATAACTCGCTTTTGTGTATTGCGATTGAGCTGAAATTTTGCATGCTGCTAGTAGACCTCAGTGCCTAGTGGCTTGCAAAATTTCGTGCCGCTACGAAGCGTATCTTGTGAGTTATAAGCCTTCAAACTTCGAGGAAATTAAAGTTTGTGCCTATTTTGCGGGAATACGAAATAAGATACAGAGATGCAGTATGTATCCTTCAACAGGCATTTATGTGCCCTACCATCGTGCAAAATCCCGGTAACACTGGGGCACGAGAAAGTGCCGAAATAAAGGACTCTTTTTTACATTGAGGGCTATGGGAAAAATGAAGAAAACGCCGCTACTCAGCCTAGAGGGCGAATACAATAGCAAGCTTTACACCGTTAGTCCGTCCCAATAAAGTACGCCCTCGGGCCAAATTACAGATCGCTGCGTACAATAGAGGCCAAGAAAATTGACTTAGAAATTTTGGTGGTCGGCGTGTTGTGGGTACGAGAATCTCATTTTGGTCACTTTCACGTAGAAGCATGAAAATGGTGCCAAAACGTGCCCATGCGTGTCCAACCAACTCATGAATATTAGAAAATTGTTTCTCTCAAATAGTTTTGGAGATATAAGGGTCCAAAGTTGAAGGAAATTGACCTTTCAAGGGCCATAACTCGAAACTCAATGAAGGAAGACAACTCCCATTTTACCCCATGGCACTTGGGTTAAGGGCGCATCATTTGGCACCAATTATAGGCCGATATCATGAAGTCACCTTTGCACCATTTAGGCACTATCATCCTATTGGTGTCCCGCCAAAACTTGAGGCCCTTATAACTCGCTTTTGTGTATTGCGATTGAGCTGAAATTTTGCATGCTGCTAGTAGACCTCAGTGCCTAGTGGCTTGCAAAATTTCGTGCCGCTACGAAGCGTATCTTGTGAGTTATAAGCCTTCAAACTTCGAGGAAATTAAAGTTTGTGCCTATTTTGCGGGAATACGAAATAAGATACAGAGATGCAGTATGTATCCTTCAACAGGCATTTATGTGCCCTACCATCGTGCAAAATCCCGGTAACACTGGGGCACGAGAAAGTGCCGAAATAAAGGACTCTTTTTTACATTGAGGGCTATGGGAAAAATGAAGAAAACGCCGCTACTCAGCCTAGATGGCGAATACAATAGCAAGCTTTACACCGTTAGTCCGTCCCAATAAAGTACGCCCTCGGGCCAAATTACAGATCGCTGCGTACAATAGAGGCCAAGAAAATTGACTTAGAAATTTTGGTGGTCGGCGTGTTGTGGGTACGAGAATCTCATTTTGGTCACTTTCACGTAGAAGCATGAAAATGGTGCCAAAACGTGCCCATGCGTGTCCAACCAACTCATGAATATTAGAAAATTGTTTCTCTCAAATAGTTTTGGAGATATAAGGGTCCAAAGTTGAAGGAAATTGACCTTTCAAGGGCCATAACTCGAAACTCAATGAAGGAAGACAACTCCCATTTTACCCCATGGCACTTGGGTTAAGGGCGCATCATTTGGCACCAATTATAGGCCGATATCATGAAGTCACCTTTGCACCATTTAGGCACTATCATCCTATTGGTGTCCCGCCAAAACTTGAGGCCCTTATAACTCGCTTTTGTGTATTGCGATTGAGCTGAAATTTTGCATGCTGCTAGTAGACCCCAGTGCCTAGTGGCTTGCAAAATTTCGTGCCGCTACGAAGCGTATCTTGTGAGTTATAAGCCTTCAAACTTCGAGGAAATTAAAGTTTGTGCCTATTTTGCGGGAATACGAAATAAGATACAGAGATGCAGTATGTATCCTTCAACAGGCATTTATGTGCCCTACCATCGTGCAAAATCCCGGTAACACTGGGGCACGAGAAAGTGCCGAAATAAAGGACTCTTTTTTACATTGAGGGCTATGGGAAAAATGAAGAAAACGCCGCTACTCAGCCTAGATGGCGAATACAATAGCAAGCTTTACACCGTTAGTCCGTCCCAATAAAGTACGCCCTTGGGCCAAATTACAGATCGCTGCGTACAATAGAGGCCAAGAAAATTGACTTAGAAATTTTGGTGGTCGGCGTGTTGTGGGTACGAGAATCTCATTTTGGTCACTTTCACGTAGAAGCATGAAAATGGTGCCAAAACGTGCCCATGCGTGTCCAACCAACTCATGAATATTGGAAAATTGTTTCTCTCAAATAGTTTTGGAGATATAAGGGTCCAAAGTTGAAGGAAATTGACCTTTCAAGGGCCATAACTCGAAACTCAATGAAGGAAGACAACTCCCATTTTACCCCATGGCACTTGGGTTAAGGGCGCATCATTTGGCACCAATTATAGGCCGATATCATGAAGTCACCTTTGCACCATTTAGGCACTATCATCCTATTGGTGTCCCGCCAAAACTTGAGGCCCTTATAACTCGCTTTTGTGTATTGCGATTGAGCTGAAATTTTGCATGCTGCTAGTAGACCTCAGTGCCTAGTGGCTTGCAAAATTTCGTGCCGCTACGAAGCGTATCTTGTGAGTTATAAGCCTTCAAACTTCGAGGAAATTAAAGTTTGTGCCTATTTTGCGGGAATACGAAATAAGATACAGAGGTGCAGTATGTATCCTTCAACAGGCATTTATGTGCCCTACCATCGTGCAAAATCCCGGTAACACTGGGGCACGAGAAAGTGCCGAAATAAAGGACTCTTTTTTACATTGAGGGCTATGGGAAAAATGAAGAAAACGCCGCTACTCAGCCTAGAGGGCGAATACAATAGCAAGCTTTACACCGTTAGTCCGTCCCAATAAAGTACGCCCTCGGGCCAAATTACAGATCGCTGCGTACAATAGAGGCCAAGAAAATTGACTTAGAAATTTTGGTGGTCGGCGTGTTGTGGGTACGAGAATCTCATTTTGGTCACTTTCACGTAGAAGCATGAAAATGGTGCCAAAACGTGCCCATGCGTGTCCAACCAACTCATGAATATTGGAAAAGTGTTTCTCTCAAATAGTTTTGGAGATATAAGGGTCCAAAGTTGAAGGAAATTGACTTTTCAAGGGCCATAACTCGAAACTCAATGAAGGAAGACAACTCCCATTTTACCCCATGGCACTTGGGTTAAGGGCGCATCATTTGGCACCAATTATAGGCCGATATCATGAAGTCACCTTTGCACCATTTAGGCACTATCATCCTATTGGTGTCCCGCCAAAATTTGAGGCCCTTATAACTCGCTTTTGTGTATTGCGATTGAGCTGAAATTTTGCATGCTGCTAGTAGACCTCAGTGCCTAGTGGCTTGCAAAATTTCGTGCCGCTACGAAGCGTATCTTGTGAGTTATAAGCCTTCAAACTTCGAGGAAATTAAAGTTTGTGCCTATTTTGCGGGAATACGAAATAAGATACAGAGGTGCAGTATGTATCCTTCAACAGGCATTTATGTGCCCTACCATCGTGCAAAATCCCGGTAACACTGGGGCACGAGAAAGTGCCGAAATAAAGGACTCTTTTTTACATTGAGGGCTATGGGAAAAATGAAGAAAACGCCGCTACTCAGCCTAGAGGGCGAATACAATAGCAAGCTTTACACCGTTAGTCCGTCCCAATAAAGTACGCCCTCGGGCCAAATTACAGATCGCTGCGTACAATAGAGGCCAAGAAAATTGACTTAGAAATTTTGGTGGTCGGCGTGTTGTGGGTACGAGAATCTCATTTTGGTCACTTTCACGTAGAAGCATGAAAATGGTGCCAAAACGTGCCCATGCGTGTCCAACCAACTCATGAATATTGGAAAATTGTTTCTCTCAAATAGTTTTGGAGATATAAGGGTCCAAAGTTGAAGGAAATTGACCTTTCAAGGGCCATAACTCGAAACTCAATGAAGGAAGACAACTCCCATTTTACCCCATGGCACTTGGGTTAAGGGCGCATCATTTGGCACCAATTATAGGCCGATATCATGAAGTCACCTTTGCACCATTTAGGCACTATCATCCTATTGGTGTCCCGCCAAAACTTGAGGCCCTTATAACTCGCTTTTGTGTATTGCGATTGAGCTGAAATTTTGCATGCTGCTAGTAGACCTCAGTGCCTAGTGGCTTGCAAAATTTCGTGCCGCTACGAAGCGTATCTTGTGAGTTATAAGCCTTCAAACTTCGAGGAAATTAAAGTTTGTGCCTATTTTGCGGGAATACGAAATAAGATACAGAGGTGCAGTATGTATCCTTCAACAGGCATTTATGTGCCCTACCATCGTGCAAAATCCCGGTAACACTGGGGCACGAGAAAGTGCCGAAATAAAGGACTCTTTTTTACATTGAGGGCTATGGGAAAAATGAAGAAAACGCCGCTACTCAGCCTAGAGGGCGAATACAATAGCAAGCTTTACACCGTTAGTCCGTCCCAATAAAGTACGCCCTCGGGCCAAATTACAGATCGCTGCGTACAATAGAGGCCAAGAAAATTGACTTAGAAATTTTGGTGGTCGGCGTGTTGTGGGTACGAGAATCTCATTTTGGTCACTTTCACGTAGAAGCATGAAAATGGTGCCAAAACGTGCCCATGCGTGTCCAACCAACTCATGAATATTGGAAAATTGTTTCTCTCAAATAGTTTTGGAGATATAAGGGTCCAAAGTTGAAGGAAATTGACCTTTCAAGGGCCATAACTCGAAACTCAATGAAGGAAGACAACTCCCATTTTACCCCATGGCACTTGGGTTAAGGGCGCATCATTTGGCACCAATTATAGGCCGATATCATGAAGTCACCTTTGCACCATTTAGGCACTATCATCCTATTGGTGTCCCGCCAAAACTTGAGGCCCTTATAACTCGCTTTTGTGTATTGCGATTGAGCTGAAATTTTGCATGTTGCTAGTAGACCTCAGTGCCTAGTGGCTTGCAAAATTTCGTGCCGCTACGAAGCGTATCTTGTGAGTTATAAGCCTTCAAACTTCGAGGAAATTAAAGTTTGTGCCTATTTTGCGGGAATACGAAATAAGATACAGAGATGCAGTATGTATCCTTCAACAGGCATTTATGTGCCCTACCATCGTGCAAAATCCCTGTAACACTGGGGCACGAGAAAGTGCCGAAATAAAGGACTCTTTTTTACATTGAGGGCTATGGGAAAAATGAAGAAAACGCCGCTACTCAGCCTAGATGGCGAATACAATAGCAAGCTTTACACCGTTAGTCCGTCCCAATAAAGTACGCCCTCGGGCCAAATTACAGATCGCTGCGTACAATAGAGGCCAAGAAAATTGACTTAGAAATTTTGGTGGTCGGCGTGTTGTGGGTACGAGAATCTCATTTTGGTCACTTTCACGTAGAAGCATGAAAAGGGTGCCAAAACGTGCCCATGCGTGTCCAACCAACTCATGAATATTGGAAAATTGTTTCTCTCAAATAGTTTTGGAGATATAAGGGTCCAAAGTTGAAGGAAATTGACCTTTCAAGGGCCATAACTCGAAACTCAATGAAGGAAGACAACTCCCATTTTACCCCATGGCACTTGGGTTAAGGGCGCATCATTTGGCACCAATTATAGGCCGATATCATGAAGTCACCTTTGCACCATTTAGGCACTATCATCCTATTGGTGTCCCGCCAAAACTTGAGGCCCTTATAACTCGCTTTTGTGTATTGCGATTGAGCTGAAATTTTGCATGCTGCTAGTAGACCTCAGTGCCTAGTGGCTTGCAAAATTTCGTGCCGCTACGAAGCGTACCTTGTGAGTTATAAGCCTTCAAACGTCGAGGAAATTAAAGTTTGTGCCTATTTTGCGGGAATACGAAAAAAGATACAGAGATGCAGTATGTATCCTTCAACAGGCATTTATGTGCCCTACCATCGTGCAAAATCCCGGTAACACTGGGGCACGAGAAAGTGCCGAAATAAAGGACTCTTTTTTACATTGAGGGCTATGGGAAAAATGAAGAAAACGCCGCTACTCAGCCTAGATGGCGAATACAATAGCAAGCTTTACACCGTTAGTCCCTCCCAATAAAGTACGCCCTCGGGCCAAAATACAGATCGCTGCGTACAATATAGGCCAAGAAAATTGACTTAGAAATTTTGGTGGTCGGCGTGTTGTGGGTACGAGAATCTCATTTTGGTCACTTTCACGTAGAAGCATGAAAATGGTGCCAAAACGTGCCCATGCGTGTCCAACCAACTCATGAATATTGGAAAATTGTTTCTCTCAAATAGTTTTGGAGATATAAGGGTCCAAAGTTGAAGGAAATTGACCTTTCAAGGGCCATAACTCGAAACTCAATGAAGGAAGACAACTCCCATTTTACCCCATGGCACTTGGGTTAAGGGCGCATCATTTGGCACCAATTATAGGCCGATATCATGAAGTCACCTTTGCACCATTTAGGCACTATCATCCTATTGGTGTCCCGCCAAAACTTGAGGCCCTCATAACTCGCTTTTGTGTATTGCGATTGAGCTGAAATTTTGCATGCTGCTAGTAGACCTCAGTGCCTAGTGGCTTGCAAAATTTCGTGCCGCTACGAAGCGTATCTTGTGAGTTATAAGCCTTCAAACTTCGAGGAAATTAAAGTTTGTGCCTATTTTGCGGGAATACGAAATAAGATACAGAGGTGCAGTATGTATCCTTCAACAGGCATTTATGTGCCCTACCATCGTGCAAAATCCCGGTAACACTGGGGCACGAGAAAGTGCCGAAATAAAGGACTCTTTTTTACATTGAGGGCTATGGGAAAAATGAAGAAAACGCCGCTACTCAGCCTAAAGGGCGAATACAATAGCAAGCTTTACACCGTTAGTCCGTCCCAATAAAGTACGCCCTCGGGCCAAATTACAGATCGCTGCGTACAATAGAGGCCAAGAAAATTGACTTAGAAATTTTGGTGGTCGGCGTGTTGTGGGTACGAGAATCTCATTTTGGTCACTTTCACGTAGAAGCATGAAAATGGTGCCAAAACGTGCCCATGCGTGTCCAACCAACTCATGAATATTGGAAAATTGTTTCTCTCAAATAGTTTTGGAGATATAAGGGTCCAAAGTTGAAGGAAATTGACCTTTCAAGGGCCATAACTCGAAACTCAATGAAGGAAGACAACTCCCATTTTACCCCATGGCACTTGGGTTAAGGGCGCATCATTTGGCACCAATTATAGGCCGATATCATGAAGTCACCTTTGCACCATTTAGGCACTATCATCCTATTGGTGTCCCGCCAAAACTTGAGGCCCTTATAACTCGCTTTTGTGTATTGTGATTGAGCTGAAATTTTGCATGCTGCTAGTAGACCTCAGTGCCTAGTGGCTTGCAAAATTTCGTGCCGCTACGAAGCGTATCTTGTGAGTTATAAGCCTTCAAACTTCGAGGAAATTAAAGTTTGTGCCTATTTTGCGGGGATTACGAAATAAGATACAGAGGTGCAGTATGTATCCTTCAACAGGCATTTATGTGCCCTACCATCGTGCAAAATCCCGGTAACACTGGGGCACGAGAAAGTGCCGAAATAAAGGACTCTTTTTTACATTGAGGGCTATGGGAAAAATGAAGAAAACGCCGCTACTCAGCCTAGAGGGCGAATACAATAGCAAGCTTTACACCGTTAGTCCGTCCCAATAAAGTACGCCCTCGGGCCAAATTACAGATCGCTGCGTACAATAGAGGCCAAGAAAATTGACTTAGAAATTTTGGTGGTCGGCGTGTTGTGGGTACGAGAATCTCATTTTGGTCACTTTTACGTAGAAGCATGAAAATTTTGCCAAAACGTGCCCATGCGTGTCCAACCAACTCATGAATATTGGAAAATTGTTTCTCTCAAATAGTTTTGGAGATATAAGGGTCCAAAGTTGAAGGAAATTGACCTTTCAAGGGCCATAACTCGAAACTCAATGAAGGAAGACAACTCCCATTTTACCCCATGGCACTTGGGTTAAGGGCGCATCATTTGGCACCAATTATAGGCCGATATCATGAAGTCACCTTTGCACCATTTAGGCACTATCATCCTTTTGGTGTCCCGCCAAAACTTGAGGCCCTTATAACTCGCTTTTGCGAATTGCGATTGAGCTGAAATTTTGCATGCTGCTAGTAGACCTCAGTGCCTAGTGGCTTGCAAAATTTCGTGCCGCTACGAAGCGTATCTTGTGAGTTATAAGCCTTCAAACTTCGAGGAAATTAAAGTTTGTACCTATTTTGCGGGAATACGAAATAAGATACAGAGGTGCAGTATGTATCTTTCAACAGGCATTTATGTACCCTACCATCGTGCAAAATCCCGGTAACACTGGGGCACGAGAAAGTGCCGAAATAAAGGACTCTTTTTTACATTGAGGGCTATGGGAAAAATGAAGAAAACGCCGCTACTCAGCCTAGAGGGCGAATACAATAGCAAGCTTTACACCGTGAGTCCGTCCCAATAAAGTACGCCCTCGGGCCAAATTACAGATCGCTGCGTACAATAGAGGCCAAGAAAATTGACTTAGAAATTTTGGTGGTCGGCGTGTTGTGGGTACGAGAATCTCATTTTGGTCACTTTCACGTAGAAGCATGAAAATGGTGCCAAAACGTGCCCATGCGTGTCCAACCAACTCATGAATATTGGAAAATTGTTTCTCTCAAATAGTTTTGGAGATATAAGGGTCCAAAGTTGAAGGAAATTGACCTTTCAAGGGCCATAACTCGAAACTCAATGAAGGAAGACAACTCCCATTTTACCCCATGGCACTTGGGTTAAGGGCGCATCATTTGGCACCAATTATAGGCCGATATCATGAAGTCACCTTTGCACCATTTAGGCACTATCATCCTATTGGTGTCCCGCCAAAACTTGAGGCCCTTATAACTCGCTTTTGTGTATTGCGATTGAGCTGAAATTTTGCATGCTGCTAGTAGACCTCAGTGCCTAGTGGCTTGCAAAATTTCGTGCCGCTACGAAGCGTATCTTGTGAGTTATAAGCCTTCAAACTTCGAGGAAATTAAAGTTTGTGCCTATTTTGCGGGAATACGAAATAAGATACAGAGGTGCAGTATGTATCCTTCAACAGGCATTTATGTGCCCTACCATCGTGCAAAATCCCGGTAACACTGGGGCACGAGAAAGTGCCGAAATAAAGGACTCTTTTTTACATTGAGGGCTATGGGAAAAATGAAGAAAACGCCGCTACTCAGCCTAGAGGGCGAATACAATAGCAAGCTTTACACCGTTAGTCCGTCCCAATAAAGTACGCCCTCGGGCCAAATTACAGATCGCTGCGTACAATAGAGGCCAAGAAAATTGACTTAGAAATTTTGGTGGTCGGCGTGTTGTGGGTACGAGAATCTCATTTTGGTCACTTTCACGTAGAAGCATGAAAAGGGTGCCAAAACGTGCCCATGCGTGTCCAACCAACTCATGAATATTGGAAAATTGTTTCTCTCAAATAGTTTTGGAGATATAAGGGTCCAAAGTTGAAGGAAATTGACCTTTCAAGGGCCATAACTCGAAACTCAATGAAGGAAGACAACTCCCATTTTACCCCATGGCACTTGGGTTAAGGGCGCATCATTTGGCACCAATTATAGGCCGATATCATGAAGTCACCTTTGCACCATTTAGGCACTATCATCCTATTGGTGTCCCGCCAAAACTTGAGGCCCTTATAACTCGCTTTTGTGTATTGCGATTGAGCTGAAATTTTGCATGCTGCTAGTAGACCTCAGTGCCTAGTGGCTTGCAAAATTTCGTGCCGCTACGAAGCGTACCTTGTGAGTTATAAGCCTTCAAACTTCGAGGAAATTAAAGTTTGTG
Organism: Lucinisca nassula; assembly: GCA_963580285.1. NCBI lineage: Eukaryota > Metazoa > Mollusca > Bivalvia > Lucinida > Lucinidae > Lucinisca > Lucinisca nassula. Next base: position 132,796,445 of record OY757023.1, read on the forward strand.
CCTATTTTGCGGGAATACGAAAAAAGATACAGAGATGCAGTATGTATCCTTCAACAGGCATTTATGTGCCCTACCATCGTGCAAAATCCCGGTAACACTGGGGCACGAGAAAGTGCCGAAATAAAGGACTCTTTTTTACATTGAGGGCTATGGGAAAAATGAAGAAAACGCCGCTACTCAGCCTAGATGGCGAATACAATAGCAAGCTTTACACCGTTAGTCCCTCCCAATAAAGTACGCCCTCGGGCCAAAATACAGATCGCTGCGTACAATATAGGCCAAGAAAATTGACTTAGAAATTTTGGTGGTCGGCGTGTTGTGGGTACGAGAATCTCATTTTGGTCACTTTCACGTAGAAGCATGAAAATGGTGCCAAAACGTGCCCATGCGTGTCCAACCAACTCATGAATATTGGAAAATTGTTTCTCTCAAATAGTTTTGGAGATATAAGGGTCCAAAGTTGAAGGAAATTGACCTTTCAAGGGCCATAACTCGAAACTCAATGAAGGAAGACAACTCCCATTTTACCCCATGGCACTTGGGTTAAGGGCGCATCATTTGGCACCAATTATAGGCCGATATCATGAAGTCACCTTTGCACCATTTAGGCACTATCATCCTATTGGTGTCCCGCCAAAACTTGAGGCCCTCATAACTCGCTTTTGTGTATTGCGATTGAGCTGAAATTTTGCATGCTGCTAGTAGACCTCAGTGCCTAGTGGCTTGCAAAATTTCGTGCCGCTACGAAGCGTATCTTGTGAGTTATAAGCCTTCAAACTTCGAGGAAATTAAAGTTTGTGCCTATTTTGCGGGAATACGAAATAAGATACAGAGGTGCAGTATGTATCCTTCAACAGGCATTTATGTGCCCTACCATCGTGCAAAATCCCGGTAACACTGGGGCACGAGAAAGTGCCGAAATAAAGGACTCTTTTTTACATTGAGGGCTATGGGAAAAATGAAGAAAACGCCGCTACTCAGCCTAAAGGGCGAATACAATAGCAAGCTTTACACCGTTAGTCCGTCCCAATAAAGTACGCCCTCGGGCCAAATTACAGATCGCTGCGTACAATAGAGGCCAAGAAAATTGACTTAGAAATTTTGGTGGTCGGCGTGTTGTGGGTACGAGAATCTCATTTTGGTCACTTTTACGTAGAAGCATGAAAATGGTGCCAAAACGTGCCCATGCGTGTCCAACCAACTCATGAATATTGGAAAATTGTTTCTCTCAAATAGTTTTGGAGATATAAGGGTCCAAAGTTGAAGGAAATTGACCTTTCAAGGGCCATAACTCGAAACTCAATGAAGGAAGACAACTCCCATTTTACCCCATGGCACTTGGGTTAAGGGCGCATCATTTGGCACCAATTATAGGCCGATATCATGAAGTCACCTTTGCACCATTTAGGCACTATCATCCTATTGGTGTCCCGCCAAAACTTGAGGCCCTTATAACTCGCTTTTGTGTATTGTGATTGAGCTGAAATTTTGCATGCTGCTAGTAGACCTCAGTGCCTAGTGGCTTGCAAAATTTCGTGCCGCTACGAAGCGTATCTTGTGAGTTATAAGCCTTCAAACTTCGAGGAAATTAAAGTTTGTGCCTATTTTGCGGGGATTACGAAATAAGATACAGAGGTGCAGTATGTATCCTTCAACAGGCATTTATGTGCCCTACCATCGTGCAAAATCCCGGTAACACTGGGACACGAGAAAGTGCCGAAATAAAGGACTCTTTTTTACATTGAGGGCTATGGGAAAAATGAAGAAAACGCCGCTACTCAGCCTAGAGGGCGAATACAATAGCAAGCTTTACACCGTTAGTCCGTCCCAATAAAGTACGCCCTCGGGCCAAATTACAGATCGCTGCGTACAATAGAGGCCAAGAAAATTGACTTAGAAATTTTGGTGGTCGGCGTGTTGTGGGTACGAGAATCTCATTTTGGTCACTTTTACGTAGAAGCATGAAAATTTTGCCAAAACGTGCCCATGCGTGTCCAACCAACTCATGAATATTGGAAAATTGTTTCTCTCAAATAGTTTTGGAGATATAAGGGTCCAAAGTTGAAGGAAATTGACCTTTCAAGGGCCATAACTCGAAACTCAATGAAGGAAGACAACTCCCATTTTACCCCATGGCACTTGGGTTAAGGGCGCATCATTTGGCACCAATTATAGGCCGATATCATGAAGTCACCTTTGCACCATTTAGGCACTATCATCCTTTTGGTGTCCCGCCAAAACTTGAGGCCCTTATAACTCGCTTTTGCGAATTGCGATTGAGCTGAAATTTTGCATGCTGCTAGTAGACCTCAGTGCCTAGTGGCTTGCAAAATTTCGTGCCGCTACGAAGCGTATCTTGTGAGTTATAAGCCTTCAAACTTCGAGGAAATTAAAGTTTGTGCCTATTTTGCGGGAATACGAAATAAGATACAGAGGTGCAGTATGTATCTTTCAACAGGCATTTATGTACCCTACCATCGTGCAAAATCCCGGTAACACTGGGGCACGAGAAAGTGCCGAAATAAAGGACTCTTTTTTACATTGAGGGCTATGGGAAAAATGAAGAAAACGCCGCTACTCAGCGTAGAGGGCGAATACAATAGCAAGCTTTACACCGTTAGTCCGTCCCAATAAAGTACGCCCTCGGGCCAAATTACAGATCGCTGCGTACAATAGAGGCCAAGAAAATTGACTTAGAAATTTTGGTGGTCGGCGTGTTGTGGGTACGAGAATCTCATTTTGGTCACTTTCACGTAGAAGCATGAAAATGGTGCCAAAACGTGCCCATGCGTGTCCAACCAACTCATGAATATTGGAAAATTGTTTCTCTCAAATAGTTTTGGAGATATAAGGGTCCAAAGTTGAAGGAAATTGACCTTTCAAGGGCCATAACTCGAAACTCAATGAAGGAAGACAACTCCCATTTTACCCCATGGCACTTGGGTTAAGGGCGCATCATTTGGCACCAATTATAGGCCGATATCATGAAGTCACCTTTGCACCATTTAGGCACTATCATCCTATTGGTGTCCCGCCAAAACTTGAGGCCCTTATAACTCGCTTTTGTGTATTGTGATTGAGCTGAAATTTTGCATGCTGCTAGTAGACCTCAGTGCCTAGTGGCTTGCAAAATTTCGTGCCGCTACGAAGCGTATCTTGTGAGTTATAAGCCTTCAAACTTCGAGGAAATTAAAGTTTGTGCCTATTTTGCGGGGATTACGAAATAAGATACAGAGGTGCAGTATGTATCCTTCAACAGGCATTTATGTGCCCTACCATCGTGCAAAATCCCGGTAACACTGGGGCACGAGAAAGTGCCGAAATAAAGGACTCTTTTTTACATTGAGGGCTATGGGAAAAATGAAGAAAACGCCGCTACTCAGCCTAGAGGGCGAATACAATAGCAAGCTTTACACCGTTAGTCCGTCCCAATAAAGTACGCCCTCGGGCCAAATTACAGATCGCTGCGTACAATAGAGGCCAAGAAAATTGACTTAGAAATTTTGGTGGTCGGCGTGTTGTGGGTACGAGAATCTCATTTTGGTCACTTTTACGTAGAAGCATGAAAATTTTGCCAAAACGTGCCCATGCGTGTCCAACCAACTCATGAATATTGGAAAATTGTTTCTCTCAAATAGTTTTGGAGATATAAGGGTCCAAAGTTGAAGGAAATTGACCTTTCAAGGGCCATAACTCGAAACTCAATGAAGGAAGACAACTCCCATTTTACCCCATGGCACTTGGGTTAAGGGCGCATCATTTGGCACCAATTATAGGCCGATATCATGAAGTCACCTTTGCACCATTTAGGCACTATCATCCTATTGGTGTCCCGCCAAAACTTGAGGCCCTTATAACTCGCTTTTGTGTATTGCGATTGAGCTGAAATTTTGCATGCTGTTAGTAGACCTCAGTGCCTAGTGGCTTGCAAAATTTCGTGCCGCTACGAAGCGTATCTTGTGAGTTATAAGCCTTCAAACTTCGAGGAAATTAAAGTTTGTGCCTATTTTGCGGGAATACGAAATAAGATACAGAGGTGCAGTATGTATCCTTCAACAGGCATTTATGTGCCCTACCATCGTGCAAAATCCCGGTAACACTGGGGCACGAGAAAGTGCCGAAATAAAGGACTCTTTTTTACATTGAGGGCTATGGGAAAAATGAAGAAAACGCCGCTACTCAGCCTAGAGGGCGAATACAATAGCAAGCTTTACACCGTTAGTCCGTCCCAATAAAGTACGCCCTCGGGCCAAATTACAGATCGCTGCGTACAATAGAGGCCAAGAAAATTGACTTAGAAATTTTGGTGGTCGGCGTGTTGTGGGTACGAGAATCTCATTTTGGTCACTTTCACGTAGAAGCATGAAAATGGTGCCAAAACGTGCCCATGCGTGTCCAACCAACTCATGAATATTGGAAAATTGTTTCTCTCAAATAGTTTTGGAGATATAAGGGTCCAAAGTTGAAGGAAATTGACCTTTCAAGGGCCATAACTCGAAACTCAATGAAGGAAGACAACTCCCATTTTACCCCATGGCACTTGGGTTAAGGGCGCATCATTTGGCACCAATTATAGGCCGATATCATGAAGTCACCTTTGCACCATTTAGGCACTATCATCCTATTGGTGTCCCGCCAAAACTTGAGGCCCTTATAACTCGCTTTTGTGTATTGCGATTGAGCTGAAATTTTGCATGCTGCTAGTAGACCTCAGTGCCTAGTGGCTTGCAAAATTTCGTGCCGCTACGAAGCGTATCTTGTGAGTTATAAGCCTTCAAACTTCGAGGAAATTAAAGTTTGTGCCTATTTTGCGGGAATACGTAATAAGATACAGAGGTGCAGTATGTATCCTTCAACAGGCATTTATGTGCCCTACCATCGTGCAAAATCCCGGTAACACTGGGGCACGAGAAAGTGCCGAAATAAAGGACTCTTTTTTACATTGAGGGCTATGGGAAAAATGAAGAAAACGCCGCTACTCAGCCTAGAGGGCGAATACAATAGCAAGCTTTACACCGTTAGTCCGTCCCAATAAAGTACGCCCTCGGGCCAAATTACAGATCGCTGCGTACAATAGAGGCCAAGAAAATTGACTTAGAAATTTTGGTGGTCGGCGTGTTGTGGGTACGAGAATCTCATTTTGGTCACTTTTACGTAGAAGCATGAAAATTTTGCCAAAACGTGCCCATGCGTGTCCAACCAACTCATGAATATTGGAAAATTGTTTCTCTCAAATAGTTTTGGAGATATAAGGGTCCAAAGTTGAAGGAAATTGACCTTTCAAGGGCCATAACTCGAAACTCAATGAAGGAAGACAACTCCCATTTTACCCCATGGCACTTGGGTTAAGGGCGCATCATTTGGCACCAATTATAGGCCGATATCATGAAGTCACCTTTGCACCATTTAGGCACTATCATCCTTTTGGTGTCCCGCCAAAACTTGAGGCCCTTATAACTCGCTTTTGCGAATTGCGATTGAGCTGAAATTTTGCATGCTGCTAGTAGACCTCAGTGCCTAGTGGCTTGCAAAATTTCGTGCCGCTACGAAGCGTATCTTGTGAGTTATAAGCCTTCAAACTTCGAGGAAATTAAAGTTTGTGCCTATTTTGCGGGAATACGAAATAAGATACAGAGGTGCAGTATGTATCTTTCAACAGGCATTTATGTACCCTACCATCGTGCAAAATCCCGGTAACACTGGGGCACGAGAAAGTGCCGAAATAAAGGACTCTTTTTTACATTGAGGGCTATGGGAAAAATGAAGAAAACGCCGCTACTCAGCGTAGAGGGCGAATACAATAGCAAGCTTTACACCGTTAGTCCGTCCCAATAAAGTACGCCCTCGGGCCAAATTACAGATCGCTGCGTACAATAGAGGCCAAGAAAATTGACTTAGAAATTTTGGTGGTCGGCGTGTTGTGGGTACGAGAATCTCATTTTGGTCACTTTCACGTAGAAGCATGAAAATGGTGCCAAAACGTGCCCATGCGTGTCCAACCAACTCATGAATATTGGAAAATTGTTTCTCTCAAATAGTTTTGGAGATATAAGGGTCCAAAGTTGAAGGAAATTGACCTTTCAAGGGCCATAACTCGAAACTCAATGAAGGAAGACAACTCCCATTTTACCCCATGGCACTTGGGTTAAGGGCGCATCATTTGGCACCAATTATAGGCCGATATCATGAAGTCACCTTTGCACCATTTAGGCACTATCATCCTATTGGTGTCCCGCCAAAACTTGAGGCCCTTATAACTCGCTTTTGTGTATTGTGATTGAGCTGAAATTTTGCATGCTGCTAGTAGACCTCAGTGCCTAGTGGCTTGCAAAATTTCGTGCCGCTACGAAGCGTATCTTGTGAGTTATAAGCCTTCAAACTTCGAGGAAATTAAAGTTTGTGCCTATTTTGCGGGGATTACGAAATAAGATACAGAGGTGCAGTATGTATCCTTCAACAGGCATTTATGTGCCCTACCATCGTGCAAAATCCCGGTAACACTGGGGCACGAGAAAGTGCCGAAATAAAGGACTCTTTTTTACATTGAGGGCTATGGGAAAAATGAAGAAAACGCCGCTACTCAGCCTAGAGGGCGAATACAATAGCAAGCTTTACACCGTTAGTCCGTCCCAATAAAGTACGCCCTCGGGCCAAATTACAGATCGCTGCGTACAATAGAGGCCAAGAAAATTGACTTAGAAATTTTGGTGGTCGGCGTGTTGTGGGTACGAGAATCTCATTTTGGTCACTTTTACGTAGAAGCATGAAAATTTTGCCAAAACGTGCCCATGCGTGTCCAACCAACTCATGAATATTGGAAAATTGTTTCTCTCAAATAGTTTTGGAGATATAAGGGTCCAAAGTTGAAGGAAATTGACCTTTCAAGGGCCATAACTCGAAACTCAATGAAGGAAGACAACTCCCATTTTACCCCATGGCACTTGGGTTAAGGGCGCATCATTTGGCACCTATTATAGGCCGATATCATGAAGTCACCTTTGCACCATTTAGGCACTATCATCCTTTTGGTGTCCCGCCAAAACTTGAGGCCCTTATAACTCGCTTTTGCGAATTGCGATTGAGCTGAAATTTTGCATGCTGCTAGTAGACCTCAGTGCCTAGTGGCTTGCAAAATTTCGTGCCGCTACGAAGCGTATCTTGTGAGTTATAAGCCTTCAAACTTCGAGGAAATTAAAGTTTGTACCTATTTTGCGGGAATACGAAATAAGATACAGAGGTGCAGTATGTATCTTTCAACAGGCATTTATGTATCCTACCATCGTGCAAAATCCCGGTAACACTGGGGCACGAGAAAGTGCCGAAATAAAGGACTCTTTTTTACATTGAGGGCTATGGGAAAAATGAAGAAAACGCCGCTACTCAGCCTAGAGGGCGAATACAATAGCAAGCTTTACACCGTGAGTCCGTCCCAATAAAGTACGCCCTCGGGCCAAATTACAGATCGCTGCGTACAATAGAGGCCAAGAAAATTGACTTAGAAATTTTGGTGGTCGGCGTGTTGTGGGTACGAGAATCTCATTTTGGTCACTTTCACGTAGAAGCATGAAAATGGTGCCAAAACGTGCCCATGCGTGTCCAACCAACTCATGAATATTGGAAAATTGTTTCTCTCAAATAGTTTTGGAGATATAAGGGTCCAAAGTTGAAGGAAATTGACCTTTCAAGGGCCATAACTCGAAACTCAATGAAGGAAGACAACTCCCATTTTACCCCATGGCACTTGGGTTAAGGGCGCATCATTTGGCACCAATTATAGGCCGATATCATGAAGTCACCTTTGCACCATTTAGGCACTATCATCCTATTGGTGTCCCGCCAAAACTTGAGGCCCTTATAACTCGCTTTTGTGTATTGCGATTGAGCTGAAATTTTGCATGCTGCTAGTAGACCTCAGTGCCTAGTGGCTTGCAAAATTTCGTGCCGCTACGAAGCGTATCTTGTGAGTTATAAGCCTTCAAACTTCGAGGAAATTAAAGTTTGTGCCTATTTTGCGGGAATACGAAATAAGATACAGAGGTGCAGTATGTATCCTTCAACAGGCATTTATGTGCCCTACCATCGTGCAAAATCCCGGTAACACTGGGGCACGAGAAAGTGCCGAAATAAAGGACTCTTTTTTACATTGAGGGCTATGGGAAAAATGAAGAAAACGCCGCTACTCAGCCTAGAGGGCGAATACAATAGCAAGCTTTACACCGTTAGTCCGTCCCAATAAAGTACGCCCTCGGGCCAAATTACAGATCGCTGCGTACAATAGAGGCCAAGAAAATTGACTTAGAAATTTTGGTGGTCGGCGTGTTGTGGGTACGAGAATCTCATTTTGGTCACTTTCACGTAGAAGCATGAAAATGGTGCCAAAACGTGCCCATGCGTGTCCAACCAACTCATGAATATTGGAAAATTGTTTCTCTCAAATAGTTTTGGAGATATAAGGGTCCAAAGTTGAAGGAAATTGACCTTTCAAGGGCCATAACTCGAAACTCAATGAAGGAAGACAACTCCCATTTTACCCCATGGCACTTGGGTTAAGGGCGCATCATTTGGCACCAATTATAGGCCGATATCATGAAGTCACCTTTGCACCATTTAGGCACTATCATCCTATTGGTGTCCCGCCAAAACTTGAGGCCCTTATAACTCGCTTTTGTGTATTGCGATTGAGCTGAAATTTTGCATGCTGTTAGTAGACCTCAGTGCCTAGTGGCTTGCAAAATTTCGTGCCGCTACGAAGCGTATCTTGTGAGTTATAAGCCTTCAAACTTCGAGGAAATTAAAGTTTGTGCCTATTTTGCGGGAATACGAAATAAGATACAGAGGTGCAGTATGTATCCTTCAACAGGCATTTATGTGCCCTACCATCGTGCAAAATCCCGGTAACACTGGGGCACGAGAAAGTGCCGAAATAAAGGACTCTTTTTTACATTGAGGGCTATGGGAAAAATGAAGAAAACGCCGCTACTCAGCCTAGAGGGCGAATACAATAGCAAGCTTTACACCGTTAGTCCGTCCCAATAAAGTACGCCCTCGGGCCAAATTACAGATCGCTGCGTACAATAGAGGCCAAGAAAATTGACTTAGAAATTTTGGTGGTCGGCGTGTTGTGGGTACGAGAATCTCATTTTGGTCACTTTCACGTAGAAGCATGAAAATGGTGCCAAAACGTGCCCATGCGTGTCCAACCAACTCATGAATATTGGAAAATTGTTTCTCTCAAATAGTTTTGGAGATATAAGGGTCCAAAGTTGAAGGAAATTGACCTTTCAAGGGCCATAACTCGAAACTCAATGAAGGAAGACAACTCCCATTTTACCCCATGGCACTTGGGTTAAGGGCGCATCATTTGGCACCAATTATAGGCCGATATCATGAAGTCACCTTTGCACCATTTAGGCACTATCATCCTATTGGTGTCCCGCCAAAACTTGAGGCCCTTATAACTCGCTTTTGTGTATTGCGATTGAGCTGAAATTTTGCATGCTGCTAGTAGACCTCAGTGCCTAGTGGCTTGCAAAATTTCGTGCCGCTACGAAGCGTATCTTGTGAGTTATAAGCCTTCAAACTTCGAGGAAATTAAAGTTTGTGCCTATTTTGCGGGAATACGTAATAAGATACAGAGGTGCAGTATGTATCCTTCAACAGGCATTTATGTGCCCTACCATCGTGCAAAATCCCGGTAACACTGGGGCACGAGAAAGTGCCGAAATAAAGGACTCTTTTTTACATTGAGGGCTATGGGAAAAATGAAGAAAACGCCGCTACTCAGCCTAGAGGGCGAATACAATAGCAAGCTTTACACCGTTAGTCCGTCCCAATAAAGTACGCCCTCGGGCCAAATTACAGATCGCTGCGTACAATAGAGGCCAAGAAAATTGACTTAGAAATTTTGGTGGTCGGCGTGTTGTGGGTACGAGAATCTCATTTTGGTCACTTTCACGTAGAAGCATGAAAATGGTGCCAAAACGTGCCCATGCGTGTCCAACCAACTCATGAATATTGGAAAATTGTTTCTCTCAAATAGTTTTGGAGATATAAGGGTCCAAAGTTGAAGGAAATTGACCTTTCAAGGGCCATAACTCGAAACTCAATGAAGGAAGACAACTCCCATTTTACCCCATGGCACTTGGGTTAAGGGCGCATCATTTGGCACCAATTATAGGCCGATATCATGAAGTCACCTTTGCACCATTTAGGCACTATCATCCTATTGGTGTTGTTGAAAGCGACGTTAAACCCGAATTCACACACACACATCCTATTGGTGTCCCGCCAAAACTTGAGGCCCTTATAACTCGCTTTTGCGTATTGCGATTGAGCTGAAATTTTGCATGCTGCTAGTAGACCTCAGTGCCTAGTGGCTTGCAAAATTTCGTGCCGCTACGAAGCGTATCTTGTGAGTTATAAGCCTTCAAACTTCGAGGAAATTAAAGTTTGTGCCTATTTTGCGGGAATACGAAATAAGATACAGAGGTGCAGTATGTATCCTTCAACAGGCATTTATGTGCCCTACCATCGTGCAAAATCCCGGTAACACTGGGGCACGAGAAAGTGCCGAAATAAAGGACTCTTTTTTACATTGAGGGCTATGGGAAAAATGAAGAAAACGCCGCTACTCAGCCTAGAGGGCGAATACAATAGCAAGCTTTACACCGTTAGTCCGTCCCAATAAAGTACGCCCTCGGGCCAAATTACAGATCGCTGCGTACAATAGAGGCCAAGAAAATTGACTTAGAAATTTTGGTGGTCGGCGTGTTGTGGGTACGAGAATCTCATTTTGGTCACTTTCACGTAGAAGCATGAAAATGGTGCCAAAACGTGCCCATGCGTGTCCAACCAACTCATGAATATTGGAAAATTGTTTCTCTCAAATAGTTTTGGAGATATAAGGGTCCAAAGTTGAAGGAAATTGACCTTTCAAGGGCCATAACTCGAAACTCAATGAAGGAAGACAACTCCCATTTTACCCCATGGCACTTGGGTTAAGGGCGCATCATTTGGCACCAATTATAGGCCGATATCATGAAGTCACCTTTGCACCATTTAGGCACTATCATCCTATTGGTGTCCCGCCAAAACTTGAGGCCCTTATAACTCGCTTTTGTGTATTGCGATTGAGCTGAAATTTTGCATGCTGCTAGTAGACCTCAGTGCCTAGTGGCTTGCAAAATTTCGTGCCGCTACGAAGCGTATCTTGTGAGTTATAAGCCTTCAAACTTCGAGGAAATAAAAGTTTGTGCCTATTTTGCGGGAATACGAAATAAGATACAGAGGTGCAGTATGTATCTTTCAACAGGCATTTATGTACCCTACCATCGTGCAAAATCCCGGTAACACTGGGGCACGAGAAAGTGCCGAAATAAAGGACTCTTTTTTACATTGAGGGCTATGGGAAAAATGAAGAAAACGCCGCTACTCAGCCTAGAGGGCGAATACAATAGCAAGCTTTACACCGTTAGTCCGTCCCAATAAAGTACGCCCTCGGGCCAAATTACAGATCGCTGCGTACAATAGAGGCCAAGAAAATTGACTTAGAAATTTTGGTGGTCGGCGTGTTGTGGGTACGAGAATCTCATTTTGGTCACTTTTACGTAGAAGCATGAAAATTTTGCCAAAACGTGTCCATGCGTGTCCAACCAACTCATGAATATTGGAAAATTGTTTCTCTCAAATAGTTTTGGAGATATAAGGGTCCAAAGTTGAAGGAAATTGACCTTTCAAGGGCCATAACTCGAAACTCAATGAAGGAAGACAACTCCCATTTTACCCCATGGCACTTGGGTTAAGGGCGCATCATTTGGCACCAATTATAGGCCGATATCATGAAGTCACCTTTGCACCATTTAGGCACTATCATCCTTTTGGTGTCCCGCCAAAACTTGAGGCCCTTATAACTCGCTTTTGCGAATTGCGATTGAGCTGAAATTTTGCATGCTGCTAGTAGACCTCAGTGCCTAGTGGCTTGCAAAATTTCGTGCCGCTACGAAGCGTATCTTGTGAGTTATAAGCCTTCAAACTTCGAGGAAATTAAAGTTTGTACCTATTTTGCGGGAATACGAAATAAGATACAGAGGTGCAGTATGTATCTTTCAACAGGCATTTATGTACCCTGCCATCGTGCAAAATCCCGGTAACACTGGGGCACGAGAAAGTGCCGAAATAAAGGACTCTTTTTTACATTGAGGGCTATGGGAAAAATGAAGAAAACGCCGCTACTCAGCCTAGAGGGCGAATACAATAGCAAGCTTTACACCGTGAGTCCGTCCCAATAAAGTACGCCCTCGGGCCAAATTACAGATCGCTGCGTACAATAGAGGCCAAGAAAATTGACTTAGAAATTTTGGTGGTCGGCGTGTTGTGGGTACGAGAATCTCATTTTGGTCACTTTCACGTAGAAGCATGAAAATGGTGCCAAAACGTGCCCATGCGTGTCCAACCAACTCATGAATATTGGAAAATTGTTTCTCTCAAATAGTTTTGGAGATATAAGGGTCCAAAGTTGAAGGAAATTGACCTTTCAAGGGCCATAACTCGAAACTCAATGAAGGAAGACAACTCCCATTTTACCCCATGGCACTTGGGTTAAGGGCGCATCATTTGGCACCAATTATAGGCCGATATCATGAAGTCACCTTTGCACCATTTAGGCACTATCATCCTATTGGTGTCCCGCCAAAACTTGAGGCCCTTATAACTCGCTTTTGTGTATTGCGATTGAGCTGAAATTTTGCATGCTGCTAGTAGACCTCAGTGCCTAGTGGCTTGCAAAATTTCGTGCCGCTACGAAGCGTATCTTGTGAGTTATAAGCCTTCAAACTTCGAGGAAATTAAAGTTTGTGCCTATTTTGCGGGAATACGAAATAAGATACAGAGGTGCAGTATGTATCCTTCAAAAGGCATTTATGTGCCCTACCATCGTGCAAAATCCCGGTAACACTGGGGCACGAGAAAGTGCCGAAATAAAGGACTCTTTTTTACATTGAGGGCTATGGGAAAAATGAAGAAAACGCCGCTACTCAGCCTAGAGGGCGAATACAATAGCAAGCTTTACACCGTTAGTCCGTCCCAATAAAGTACGCCCTCGGGCCAAATTACAGATCGCTGCGTACAATAGAGGCCAAGAAAATTGACTTAGAAATTTTGGTGGTCGGCGTGTTGTGGGTACGAGAATCTCATTTTGGTCACTTTCACGTAGAAGCATGAAAATGGTGCCAAAACGTGCCCATGCGTGTCCAACCAACTCATGAATATTGGAAAATTGTTTCTCTCAAATAGTTTTGGAGATATAAGGGTCCAAAGTTGAAGGAAATTGACCTTTCAAGGGCCATAACTCGAAACTCAATGAAGGAAGACAACTCCCATTTTACCCCATGGCACTTGGGTTAAGGGCGCATCATTTGGCACCAATTATAGGCCGATATCATGAAGTCACCTTTGCACCATTTAGGCACTATCATCCTATTGGTGTCCCGCCAAAACTTGAGGCCCTTATAACTCGCTTTTGTGTATTGCGATTGAGCTGAAATTTTGCATGCTGCTAGTAGACCTCAGTGCCTAGTGGCTTGCAAAATTTCGTGCCGCTACGAAGCGTATCTTGTGAGTTATAAGCCTTCAAACTTCGAGGAAATTAAAGTTTGTGCCTATTTTGCGGGAATACGTAATAAGATACAGAGGTGCAGTATGTATCCTTCAACAGGCATTTATGTGCCCTACCATCGTGCAAAATCCCGGTAACACTGGGGCACGAGAAAGTGCCGAAATAAAGGACTCTTTTTTACATTGAGGGCTATGGGAAAAATGAAGAAAACGCCGCTACTCAGCCTAGAGGGCGAATACAATAGCAAGCTTTACACCGTTAGTCCGTCCCAATAAAGTACGCCCTCGGGCCAAATTACAGATCGCTGCGTACAATAGAGGCCAAGAAAATTGACTTAGAAATTTTGGTGGTCGGCGTGTTGTGGGTACGAGAATCTCATTTTGGTCACTTTCACGTAGAAGCATGAAAATGGTGCCAAAACGTGCCCATGCGTGTCCAACCAACTCATGAATATTGGAAAATTGTTTCTCTCAAATAGTTTTGGAGATATAAGGGTCCAAAGTTGAAGGAAATTGACCTTTCAAGGGCCATAACTCGAAACTCAATGAAGGAAGACAACTCCCATTTTACCCCATGGCACTTGGGTTAAGGGCGCATCATTTGGCACCAATTATAGGCCGATATCATGAAGTCACCTTTGCACCATTTAGGCACTATCATCCTATTGGTGTTGTTGAAAGCGACGTTAAACCCGAATTCACACACACACATCCTATTGGTGTCCCGCCAAAACTTGAGGCCCTTATAACTCGCTTTTGCGTATTGCGATTGAGCTGAAATTTTGCATGCTGCTAGTAGACCTCAGTGCCTAGTGGCTTGCAAAATTTTGTGCCGCTACGAAGCGTATCTTGTGAGTTATAAGCCTTCAAACTTCGAGGAAATTAAAGTTTGTGCCTATTTTGCGGGAATACGAAATAAGATACAGAGGTGCAGTATGTATCCTTCAACAGGCATTTATGTGCCCTACCATCGTGCAAAATCCCGGTAACACTGGGGCACGAGAAAGTGCCGAAATAAAGGACTCTTTTTTACATTGAGGGCTATGGGAAAAATGAAGAAAACGCCGCTACTCAGCCTAGAGAGCGAATACAACAGCAAGCTTTACACCGTTAGTCCGTCCCAATAAAGTACGCCCTCGGGCCAAATTACAGATCGCTGCGTACAATAGAGGCCAAGAAAATTGACTTAGAAATTTTGGTGGTCGGCGTGTTGTGGGTACGAGAATCTCATTTTGGTCACTTTCACGTAGAAGCATGAAAATGGTGCCAAAACGTGCCCATGCGTGTCCAACCAACTCATGAATATTGGAAAATTGTTTCTCTCAAATAGTTTTGGAGATATAAGGGTCCAAAGTTGAAGGAAATTGACCTTTCAAGGGCCATAACTCGAAACTCAATGAAGGAAGACAACTCCCATTTTACCCCATGGCACTTGGGTTAAGGGCGCATCATTTGGCACCAATTATAGGCCGATATCATGAAGTCACCTTTGCACCATTTAGGCACTATCATCCTATTGGTGTCCCGCCAAAACTTGAGGCCCTTATAACTCGCTTTTGTGTATTGCGATTGAGCTGAAATTTTGCATGCTGCTAGTAGACCTCAGTGCCTAGTGGCTTGCAAAATTTCGTGCCGCTACGAAGCGTATCTTGTGAGTTATAAGCCTTCAAACTTCGAGGAAATTAAAGTTTGTGCCTATTTTGCGGGAATACGAAATAAGATACAGAGGTGCAGTATGTATCCTTCAACAGGCATTTATGTGCCCTACCATCGTGCAAAATCCCGGTAACACTGGGGCACGAGAAAGTGCCGAAATAAAGGACTCTTTTTTACATTGAGGGCTATGGGAAAAATGAAGAAAACGCCGCTACTCAGCCTAGAGGGCGAATACAATAGCAAGCTTTACACCGTTAGTCCGTCCCAATAAAGTACGCCCTCGGGCCAAATTACAGATCGCTGCGTACAATAGAGGCCAAGAAAATTGACTTAGAAATTTTGGTGGTCGGCGTGTTGTGGGTACGAGAATCTCATTTTGGTCACTTTTACGTAGAAGCATGAAAATGGTGCCAAAACGTGCCCATGCGTGTCCAACCAACTCATGAATATTGGAAAATTGTTTCTCTCAAATAGTTTTGGAGATATAAGGGTCCAAAGTTGAAGGAAATTGACCTTTCAAGGGCCATAACTCGAAACTCAATGAAGGAAGACAACTCCCATTTTACCCCATGGCACTTGGGTTAAGGGCGCATCATTTGGCACCAATTATAGGCCGATATCATGAAGTCACCTTTGCACCATTTAGGCACTATCATCCTATTGGTGTCCCGCCAAAACTTGAGGCCCTTATAACTCGCTTTTGTGTTTTGCGATTGAGCTGAAATTTTGCATGCTGCTAGTAGACCTCCGTGCCTAGTGGCTTGCAAAATTTCGTGCCGCTACGAAGCGTATCTTGTGAGTTATAAGTCTTCAAACTTCGAGGAAATTAAAGTTTGTGCCTATTTTGCGGGAATACGAAATAAGATACAGAGGTGCAGTATGTATCCTTCAACAGGCATTTATGTGCCCTACCATCGTGCAAAATCCCGGTAACACTGGGGCACGAGAAAGTGCCGAAATAAAGGACTCTTTTTCACATTGAGGGCTATGGGAAAAATGAAGAAAACGCCGCTACTCAGCCTAGAGGGCGAATACAATAGCAAGCTTTACACCGTTAGTCCGTCCCAATAAAGTACGCCCTCGGGCCAAATTACAGATCGCTGCGTACAATAGAGGCCAAGAAAATTGACTTAGAAATTTTGGTGGTCGGCGTGTTGTGGGTACGAGAATCTCATTTTGGTCACTTTCACGTAGAAGCATGAAAATGGTGCCAAAACGTGCCCATGCGTGTCCAACCAACTCATGAATATTGGAAAATTGTTTCTCTCAAATAGTTTTGGAGATATAAGGGTCCAAAGTTGAAGGAAATTGACCTTTCAAGGGCCATAACTCGAAACTCAATGAAGGAAGACAACTCCCATTTTACCCCATGGCACTTGGGTTAAGGGCGCATCATTTGGCACCAATTATAGGCCGATATCATGAAGTCACCTTTGCACCATTTAGGCACTATCATCCTATTGGTGTCCCGCCAAAACTTGAGGCCCTTATAACTCGCTTTTTTGTATTGCGATTGAGCTGAAATTTTGCATGCTGCTAGTAGACCTCAGTGCCTAGTGGCTTGCAAAATTTCGTGCCGCTACGAAGCGTATCTTGTGAGTTATAAGCCTTCAAACTTCGAGGAAATTAAAGTTTGTGCCTATTTTGCGGGAATACGAAATAAGATACAGAGGTGCAGTATGTATCCTTCAACAGGCATTTATGTGCCCTACCATCGTGCAAAATCCCGGTAACACTGGGGCACGAGAAAGTGCCGAAATAAAGGACTCTTTTTTACATTGAGGGCTATGGGAAAAATGAAGAAAACGCCGCTACTCAGCCTAGAGGGCGAATACAATAGCAAGCTTTACACCGTTAGTCCGTCCCAATAAAGTACGCCCTCGGGTCAAATTACAGATCGCTGCGTACAATAGAGGCCAAGAAAATTGACTTAGAAATTTTGGTGGTCGGCGTGTTGTGGGTACGAGAATCTCATTTTGGTCACTTTTACGTAGAAGCATGAAAATGGTGCCAAAACGTGCCCATGCGTGTCCAACCAACTCATGAATATTGGAAAATTGTTTCTCTCAAATAGTTTTGGAGATATAAGGGTCCAAAGTTGAAGGAAATTGACCTTTCAAGGGCCATAACTCGAAACTCAATGAAGGAAGACAACTCCCATTTTACCCCATGACACTTGGGTTAAGGGCGCATCATTTGGCACCAATTATAGGCCGATATCATGAAGTCACCTTTGCACCATTTAGGCACTATCATCCTATTGGTGTCCCGCCAAAACTTGAGGCCCTTATAACTCGCTTTTGTGTTTTGCGATTGAGCTGAAATTTTGCATGCTGCTAGTAGACCTCCGTGCCTAGTGGCTTGCAAAATTTCGTGCCGCTACGAAGCGTATCTTGTGAGTTATAAGTCTTCAAACTTCGAGGAAATTAAAGTTTGTGCCTATTTTGCGGGAATACGAAATAAGATACAGAGGTGCAGTATGTATCCTTCAACAGGCATTTATGTGCCCTACCATCGTGCAAAATCCCGGTAACACTGGGGCACGAGAAAGTGCCGAAATAAAGGACTCTTTTTCACATTGAGGGCTATGGGAAAAATGAAGAAAACGCCGCTACTCAGCCTAGAGGGCGAATACAATAGCATGCTTTACACCGTTAGTCCGTCCCAATAAAGTACGCCCTCGGGCCAAATTACAGATCGCTGCGTACAATAGAGGCCAAGAAAATTGACTTAGAAATTTTGGTGGTCGGCGTGTTGTGGGTACGAGAATCTCATTTTGGTCACTTTCACGTAGAAGCATGAAAATGGTGCCAAAACGTGCCCATGCGTGTCCAACCAACTCATGAATATTGGAAAATTGTTTCTCTCAAATAGTTTTGGAGATATAAGGGTCCAAAGTTGAAGGAAATTGACCTTTCAAGGGCCATAACTCGAAACTCAATGAAGGAAGACAACTCCCATTTTACCCCATGGCACTTGGGTTAAGGGCGCATCATTTGGCACCAATTATAGGCCGATATCATGAAGTCACCTTTGCACCATTTAGGCACTATCATCCTATTGGTGTCCCGCCAAAACTTGAGGCCCTTATAACTCGCTTTTGTGTATTGCGATTGAGCTGAAATTTTGCATGCTGCTAGTAGACCTCAGTGCCTAGTGGCTTGCAAAATTTCGTGCCGCTACGAAGCGTATCTTGTGAGTTATAAGCCTTCAAACTTCGAGGAAATTAAAGTTTGTGCCTATTTTGCGGGAATACGAAATAAGATACAGAGGTGCAGTATGTATCCTTCAACAGGCATTTATGTGCCCTACCATCGTGCAAAATCCCGGTAACACTGGGGCACGAGAAAGTGCCGAAATAAAGGACTCTTTTTTACATTGAGGGCTATGGGAAAAATGAAGAAAACGCCGCTACTCAGCCTAGAGGGCGAATACAATAGCAAGCTTTACACCGTTAGTCCGTCCCAATAAAGTACGCCCTCGGGTCAAATTACAGATCGCTGCGTACAATAGAGGCCAAGAAAATTGACTTAGAAATTTTGGTGGTCGGCGTGTTGTGGGTACGAGAATCTCATTTTGGTCACTTTTACGTAGAAGCATGAAAATGGTGCCAAAACGTGCCCATGCGTGTCCAACCAACTCATGAATATTGGAAAATTGTTTCTCTCAAATAGTTTTGGAGATATAAGGGTCCAAAGTTGAAGGAAATTGACCTTTTAAGGGCCATAACTCGAAACTCAATGAAGGAAGAAAACTCCCATTTTACCCCAAGGCACTTGGGTTAAGGGCGCATCATTTGGCACCAATTATAGGCCGATATCATGAAGTCACCTTTGCACCATTTAGGCACTATCATCCTATTGGTGTCCCACCAAAACTTGAGGCCCTTATAACTCGCTTTTGTGTATTGCGATTGAGCTGAAATTTTGCATGCTGCTAGTAGACCTCAGTGCCTAGTGGCTTGCAAAATTTCGTGCCGCTACAAAGCGTATCTTGTGAGTTATAAGCCTTCAAACTTCGAGGAAATTAAAGTTTGTACCTATTTTGCGGGAATACGAAATAAGATACAGAGGTGCAGTATGTATCCTTCAACAGGCATTTATGTGCCCTACCATCGTGCAAAATCCCGGTAACACTGGGGCACGAGAAAGTGCCGAAATAAAGGACTCTTTTTTACATTGAGGGCTATGGGAAAAATGAAGAAAACGCCGCTACTCAGCCTAGAGGGCGAATACAATAGCAAGCTTTACACCGTTAGTCCGTCCCAATAAAGTACGCCCTCGGGTCAAATTACATATCGCTGCGTACAATAGAGGCCAAGAAAATTGACTTAGAAATTTTGGTGGTCGGCGTGTTGTGGGTACGAGAATCTCATTTTGGTCACTTTTACGTAGAAGCATGAAAATGGTGCCAAAACGTGCCCATACGTGTCCAACCAACTCATGAATATTGGAAAATTGTTTCTCTCAAATAGTTTTGGAGATATAAGGGTCCAAAGTTGAAGGAAATTGACCTTTCAAGGGCCATAACTCGAAACTCA
This sequence comes from Lucinisca nassula, assembly GCA_963580285.1. NCBI lineage: Eukaryota > Metazoa > Mollusca > Bivalvia > Lucinida > Lucinidae > Lucinisca > Lucinisca nassula. The sequence goes on from OY757023.1 coordinate 132,816,252, forward strand.
ATGAAGGAAGACAACTCCCATTTTACCCCAAGGCACTTGGGTTAAGGGCGCATCATTTGGCACCAATTATAGGCCGATATCATGAAGTCACCTTTGCACCATTTAGGCACTATCATCCTATTGGTGTCCCGCCAGCGTATCTTGTGAGTTATAAGCCTTCAAACTTCGAGGAAATTAAAGTTTGTGCCTATTTTGCGGGAATACGAAATAAGATACAGAGGTGCAGTATGTATCCTTCAACAGGCATTTATGTGCCCTACCATCGTGCAAAATCCCGGTAACACTGGGGCACGAGAAAGTGCCGAAATAAAGGACTCTTTTTTACATTGAGGGCTATGGGAAAAATGAAGAAAACGCCGCTACTCAGCCTAGAGGGCGAATACAATAGCAAGCTTTACACCGTTAGTCCGTCCCAATAAAGTACGCCCTCGGGCCAAATTACAGATCGCTGCGTACAATAGAGGCCAAGAAAATTGACTTAGAAATTTTGGTGGTCGGCGTGTTGTGGGTACGAGAATCTCATTTTGGTCACTTTCACGTAGAATCATGAAAATGGTGCCAAAACGTGCCCATGCGTGTCCAACCAACTCATGAATATTGGAAAATTGTTTCTCTCAAATAGTTTTGGAGATATAAGGGTCCAAAGTTGAAGGAAATTGACCTTTCAAGGGCCATAACTCGAAACTCAATGAAGGAAGACAACTCCCATTTTACCCCATGGCACTTGGGTTAAGGGCGCATCATTTGGCACCAATTATAGGCCGATATCATGAAGTCACCTTTGCACCATTTAGGCACTATCATCCTATTGGTGTCCCGCCAAAACTTGAGGCCCTTATAACTCGCTTTTGTGTATTGCGATTGAGCTGAAATTTTGCATGCTGCTAGTAGACCTCAGTGCCTAGTGGCTTGCAAAATTTCGTGCCGCTACGAAGCGTATCTTGTGAGTTATAAGCCTTCAAACTTCGAGGAAATTAAAGTTTGTGCCTATTTTGCGGGAATACGAAATAAGATACAGAGGTGCAGTATGTATCCTTCAACAGGCATTTATGTGCCCTACCATCGTGCAAAATCCCGGTAACACTGGGGCACGAGAAAGTGCCGAAATAAAGGACTCTTTTTTACATTGAGGGCTATGGGAAAAATGAAGAAAACGCCGCTACTCAGCCTAGAGGGCGAATACAATAGCAAGCTTTACACCGTTAGTCCGTCCCAATAAAGTACGCCCTCGGGCCAAATTACAGATCGCTGCGTACAATAGAGGCCAAGAAAATTGACTTAGAAATTTTGGTGGTCGGCGTGTTGTGGGTACGAGAATCTCATTTTGGTCACTTTCACGTAGAAGCATGAAAATGGTGCCAAAACGTGCCCATGCGTGTCCAACCAACTCATGAATATTGGAAAATTGTTTCTCTCAAATAGTTTTGGAGATATAAGGGTCCAAAGTTGAAGGAAATTGACCTTTCAAGGGCCATAACTCGAAACTCAATGAAGGAAGACAACTCCCATTTTACCCCATGGCACTTGGGTTAAGGGCGCATCATTTGGCACCAATTATAGGCCGATATCATGAAGTCATCTTTGCACCATTTAGGCACTATCATCCTATTGGTGTCCCACCAAAACTTGAGGCCCTTATAACTCGCTTTTGTGTACTGCGATTGAGCTGAAATTTTGCATGCTACTAGTAGACCTCAGTGCCTAGTGGCTTGCAAAATTTCGTGCCGCTACGAAGCGTATCTTGTGAGTTATAAGCCTTCAAACTTCGAGGAAATTAAAGTTTGTGCCTATTTTGCGGGAATACGAAATAAGATACAGAGGTGCAGTATGTATCCTTCAACAGGCATTTATGTGCCCTACCATCGTGCAAAATCCCGGTAACACTGGGGCACGAGAAAGTGCCGAAATAAAGGACTCTTTTTTACATTGAGGGCTATGGGAAAAATGAAGAAAACGCCGCTACTCAGCCTAGAGGGCGAATACAATAGCAAGCTTTACACCGTTAGTCCGTCCCAATAAAGTACGCCCTCGGGCCAAATTACAGATCGCTGCGTACAATAGAGGCCAAGAAAATTGACTTAGAAATTTTGGTGGTCGGCGTGTTGTGGGTACGAGAATCTCATTTTGGTCACTTTCACGTAGAAGCATGAAAATGGTGCCAAAACGTGCCCATGCGTGTCCAACCAACTCATGAATATTGGAAAATTGTTTCTCTCAAATAGTTTTGGAGATATAAGGGTCCAAAGTTGAAGGAAATTGACCTTTCAAGGGCCATAACTCGAAACTCAATGAAGGAAGACAACTCCCATTTTACCCCATGGCACTTGGGTTAAGGGCGCATCATTTGGCACCAATTATAGGCCGATATCATGAAGTCACCTTTGCACCATTTAGGCACTATCATCCTATTGGTGTCCCGCCAAAACTTGAGGCCCTTATAACTCGCTTTTGTGTATTGCGATTGAGCTGAAATTTTGCATGCTGCTAGTAGACCTCAGTGCCTAGTGGCTTGCAAAATTTCGTGCCGCTACGAAGCGTATCTTGTGAGTTATAAGCCTTCAAACTTCGAGGAAATTAAAGTTTGTGCCTATTTTGCGGGAATACGAAATAAGATACAGAGGTGCAGTATGTATCCTTCAACAGGCATTTATGTGCCCTACCATCGTGCAAAATCCCGGTAACACTGGGGCACGAGAAAGTGCCGAAATAAAGGACTCTTTTTTACATTGAGGGCTATGGGAAAAATGAAGAAAACGCCGCTACTCAGCCTAGAGGGCGAACACAATAGCAAGCTTTACACCGTTAGTCCGTCCCAATAAAGTACGCCCTCGGGCCAAATTACAGATCGCTGCGTACAATAGAGGCCAAGAAAATTGACTTAGAAATTTTGGTGGTCGGCGTGTTGTGGGTACGAGAATCTCATTTTGGTCACTTTCACGTAGAAGCATGAAAATGGTGCCAAAACGTGCCCATGCGTGTCCAACCAACTCATGAATATTGGAAAATTGTTTCTCTCAAATAGTTTTGGAGATATAAGGGTCCAAAGTTGAAGGAAATTGACTTTTCAAGGGCCATAACTCGAAACTCAATGAAGGAAGACAACTCCCATTTTACCCCATGGCACTTGGGTTAAGGGCGCATCATTTGGCACCAATTATAGGCCGATATCATGAAGTCACCTTTGCACCATTTAGGCACTATCATCCTATTGGTGTCCCGCCAAAACTTGAGGCCCTTATAACTCGCTTTTGTGTATTGCGATTGAGCTGAAATTTTGCATGCTGCTAGTAGACCTCAGTGCCTAGTGGCTTGCAAAATTTCGTGCCGCTACGAAGCGTATCTTGTGAGTTATAAGCCTTCAAACTTCGAGGAAATTAAAGTTTGTGCCTATTTTGCGGGAATACGAAATAAGATACAGAGGTGCAGTATGTATCCTTCAACAGGCATTTATGTGCCCTACCATCGTGCAAAATCCCGGTAACACTGGGGCACGAGAAAGTGCCGAAATAAAGGACTCTTTTTTACATTGAGGGCTATGGGAAAAATGAAGAAAACGCCGCTACTCAGCCTAGAGGGCGAATACAATAGCAAGCTTTACACCGTTAGTCCGTCCCAATAAAGTACGCCCTCGGGCCAAATTACAGATCGCTGCGTACAATAGAGGCCAAGAAAATTGACTTAGAAATTTTGGTGGTCGGCGTGTTGTGGGTACGAGAATCTCATTTTGGTCACTTTCACGTAGAAGCATGAAAATGGTGCCAAAACGTGCCCATGCGTGTCCAACCAACTCATGAATATTGGAAAATTGTTTCTCTCAAATAGTTTTGGAGATATAAGGGTCCAAAGTTGAAGGAAATTGACCTTTCAAGGGCCATAACTCGAAACTCAATGAAGGAAGACAACTCCCATTTTACCCCATGGCACTTGGGTTAAGGGCGCATCATTTGGCACCAATTATAGGCCGATATCATGAAGTCATCTTTGCACCATTTAGGCACTATCATCCTATTGGTGTCCCACCAAAACTTGAGGCCCTTATAACTCGCTTTTTTGTATTGCGATTGAGCTGAAATTTTGCATGCTGCTAGTAGACCTCAGTGCCTAGTGGCTTGCAAAATTTCGTGCCGCTACGAAGCGTATCTTGTGAGTTATAAGCCTTCAAACTTCGAGGAAATTAAAGTTTGTGCCTATTTTGCGGGAATACGAAATAAGATACAGAGGTGCAGTATGTATCCTTCAACAGGCATTTATGTGCCCTACCATCGTGCAAAATCCCGGTAACACTGGGGCACGAGAAAGTGCCGAAATAAAGGACTCTTTTTTACATTGAGGGCTATGGGAAAAATGAAGAAAACGCCGCTACTCAGCCTAGAGGGCGAATACAATAGCAAGCTTTACACCGTTAGTCCGTCCCAATAAAGTACGCCCTCGGGCCAAATTACAGATCGCTGCGTACAATAGAGGCCAAGAAAATTGACTTAGAAATTTTGGTGGTCGGCGTGTTGTGGGTACGAGAATCTCATTTTGGTCACTTTCACGTAGAAGCATGTAAATGGTGCCAAAACGTGCCCATGCGTGTCCAACCAACTCATGAATATTGGAAAATTGTTTCTCTCAAATAGTTTTGGAGATATAAGGGTCCAAAGTTGAAGGAAATTGACCTTTCAAGGGCCATAACTCGAAACTCAATGAAGGAAGACAACTCCCATTTTACCCCATGGCACTTGGGTTAAGGGCGCATCATTTGGCACCAATTATAGGCCGATATCATGAAGTCACCTTTGCACCATTTAGGCACTATCATCCTATTGGTGTCCCGCCAAAACTTGAGGCCCTTATAACTCGCTTTTGTGTATTGCGATTGAGCTGAAGTTTTGCATGCTGCTAGTAGACCTCAGTGCCTAGTGGCTTGCAAAATTTCGTGCCGCTACGAAGCGTATCTTGTGAGTTATAAGCCTTCAAACTCCAAGGAAATTAAAGTTTGTGTCTATTTTGCGGGAATACGAAATAAGATACAGAGGTGCAGTATGTATCCTTCAACAGGCATTTATGTGCCCTACCATCGTGCAAAATCCCGGTAACACTGGGGCACGAGAAAGTGCCGAAATAAAGGACTCCTTTTTACATTAAGGGCTATGGGAAAAATGAAGAAAACGCCGCTACTCAGCCTAGAGGGCGAATACAATAGCAAGCTTTACACCGTTAGTCCGTCCCAGTAAAGTACGCCCTCGGGCCAAATTACAGATCGCTGCGTACAATAGAGGCCAAGAAAATTGACTTAGAAATTTTGGTGGTCGGCGTGTTGTGGGTACGAGAATCTCATTTTGGTCACTTTCACGTAGAAGCATGAAAATGGTGCCAAAACGTGCCCATGCGTGTCCAACCAACTCATGAATATTGGAAAATTGTTTCTCTCAAATAGTTTTGGAGATATAAGGGTCCAAAGTTGAAGGAAATTGACCTTTCAAGGGCCATAACTCGAAACTCAATGAAGGAAGACAACTCCCATTTTACCCCATGGCACTTGGGTTAAGGGCGCATCATTTGGCACCAATTATAGGCCGATATCATGAAGTCACCTTTGCACCATTTAGGCACTATCATCCTATTGGTGTCCCGCCAAAACTTGAGGCCCTTATAACTCGCTTTTGTGTATTGCGATTGAGCTGAAATTTTGCATGCTGCTAGTAGACCTCAGTGCCTAGTGGCTTGCAAAATTTCGTGCCGCTACGAAGCGTATCTTGTGAGTTATAAGCCTTCAAACTTCGAGGAAATTAAAGTTTGTGCCTATTTTGCGGGAATACGAAATAAGATACAGAGGTGCAGTATGTATCCTTCAACAGGCATTTATGTGCCCTACCATCGTGCAAAATCCCGGTAACACTGGGGCACGAGAAAGTGCCGAAATAAAGGACTCTTTTTTACATTGAGGGCTATGGGAAAAATGAAGAAAACGCCGCTACTCAGCCTAGAGGGCGAATACAATAGCAAGCTTTACACCGTTAGTCCGTCCCAATAAAGTACGCCCTCGGGCCAAATTACAGATCGCTGCGTACAATAGAGGCCAAGAAAATTGACTTAGAAATTTTGGTGGTCGGCGTGTTGTGGGTACGAGAATCTCATTTTGGTCACTTTCACGTAGAAGCATGAAAATGGTGCCAAAACGTGCCCATGCGTGTCCAACCAACTCATGAATATTGGAAAATTGTTTCTCTCAAATAGTTTTGGAGATATAAGGGTCCAAAGTTGAAGGAAATTGACCTTTCAAGGGCCATAACTCGAAACTCAATGAAGGAAGACAACTCCCATTTTACCCCATGGCACTTGGGTTAAGGGCGCATCATTTGGCACCAATTATAGGCCGATATCATGAAGTCACCTTTGCACCATTTAGGCACTATCATCCTATTGGTGTCCCGCCAAAACTTGAGGCCCTTATAACTCGCTTTTGTGTATTGCGATTGAGCTGAAATTTTGCATGCTGCTAGTAGACCTCAGTGCCTAGTGGCTTGCAAAATTTCGTGCCGCTAGGAAGCGTATCTTGTGAGTTATAAGCCTTCAAACTCCAAGGAAATTAAAGTTTGTGTCTATTTTGCGGGAATACGAAATAAGATACAGAGGTGCAGTATGTATCCTTCAACAGGCATTTATGTGCCCTACCATCGTGCAAAATCCCGGTAACACTGGGGCACGAGAAAGTGCCGAAATAAAGGACTCTTTTTTACATTGAGGGCTATGGGAAAAATGAAGAAAACGCCGCTACTCAGCCTAGAGGGCGAATACAATAGCAAGCTTTACACCGTTAGTCCGTCCCAATAAAGTACGCCCTCGGGCCAAATTACAGATCGCTGCGTACAATAGAGGCCAAGAAAATTGACTTAGAAATTTTGGTGGTCGGCGTGTTGTGGGTACGAGAATCTCATTTCGGTCACTTTCACGTAGAAGCATGAAAATGGTGCCAAAACGTGCCCATGCGTGTCCAACCAACTCATGAATATTGGAAAATTGTTTCTCTCAAATAGTTTTGGAGATATAAGGGTCCAAAGTTGAAGGAAATTGACCTTTCAAGGGCCATAACTCGAAACTCAATGAAGGAAGACAACTCCCATTTTACCCCATGGCACTTGGGTTAAGGGCGCATCATTTGGCACCAATTATAGGCCGATATCATGAAGTCACCTTTGCACCATTTAGGCACTATCATCCTATTGGTGTCCCGCCAAAACTTGAGGCCCTTATAACTCGCTTTTTTGTATTGCGATTGAGCTGAAATTTTGCATGCTGCTAGTAGACCTCAGTGCCTAGTGGCTTGCAAAATTTCGTGCCGCTACGAAGCGTATCTTGTGAGTTATAAGCCTTCAAACTTCGAGGAAATTAAAGTTTGTGCCTATTTTGCGGGAATACGAAATAAGATACAGAGGTGCAGTATGTATCCTTCAACAGGCATTTATGTGCCCTACCATCGTGCAAAATCCCGGTAACACTGGGGCACGAGAAAGTGCCGAAATAAAGGACTCTTTTTTACATTGAGGGCTATGGGAAAAATGAAGAAAACGCCGCTACTCAGCCTAGAGGGCGAATACAATAGCAAGCTTTACACCGTTAGTCCGTCCCAATAAAGTACGCCCTCGGGCCAAATTACAGATCGCTGCGTACAATAGAGGCCAAGAAAATTGACTTAGAAATTTTGGTGGTCGGCGTGTTGTGGGTACGAGAATCTCATTTTGGTCACTTTCACGTAGAAGCATGAAAATGGTGCCAAAACGTGCCCATGCGTGTCCAACCAACTCATGAATATTGGAAAATTGTTTCTCTCAAATAGTTTTGGAGATATAAGGGTCCAAAGTTGAAGGAAATTGACCTTTCAAGGGCCATAACTCGAAACTCAATGAAGGAAGACAACTCCCATTTTACCCCATGGCACTTGGGTTAAGGGCGCATCATTTGGCACCAATTATAGGCCGATATCATGAAGTCACCTTTGCACCATTTAGGCACTATCATCCTATTGGTGTCCCGCCAAAACTTGAGGCCCTTATAACTCGCTTTTGTGTATTGCGATTGAGCTGAAATTTTGCATGCTGCTAGTAGACCTCAGTGCCTAGTGGCTTGCAAAATTTCGTGCCGCTACGAAGCGTATCTTGTGAGTTATAAGCCTTCAAACTCCAAGGAAATTAAAGTTTGTGTCTATTTTGCGGGAATACGAAATAAGATACAGAGGTGCAGTATGTATCCTTCAACAGGCATTTATGTGCCCTACCATCGTGCAAAATCTCGGTAACACTGGGGCACGAGAAAGTGCCGAAATAAAGGACTCCTTTTTACATTAAGGGCTATGGGAAAAATGAAGAAAACGCCGCTACTCAGCCTAGAGGGCGAATACAATAGCAAGCTTTACACCGTTAGTCCGTCCCAGTAAAGTACGCCCTCGGGCCAAATTACAGATCGCTGCGTACAATAGAGGCCAAGAAAATTGACTTAGAAATTTTGGTGGTCGGCGTGTTGTGGGTACGAGAATCTCATTTTGGTCACTTTCACGTAGAAGCATGAAAATGGTGCCAAAACGTGCCCATGCGTGTCCAACCAACTCATGAATATTGGAAAATTGTTTCTCTCAAATAGTTTTGGAGATATAAGGGTCCAAAGTTGAAGGAAATTGACCTTTCAAGGGCCATAACTCGAAACTCAATGAAGGAAGACAACTCCCATTTTACCCCATGGCACTTGGGTTAAGTGCGCATCATTTGGCACCAATTATAGGCCGATATCATGAAGTCACCTTTGCACCATTTAGGCACTATCATCCTATTGGTGTCCCGCCAGCGTATCTTGTGAGTTATAAGCCTTCAAACTTCGAGGAAATTAAAGTTTGTGCCTATTTTGCGGGAATACGAAATAAGATACAGAGGTGCAGTATGTATCCTTCAACAGGCATTTATGTGCCCTACCATCGTGCAAAATCCCGGTAACACTGGGGCACGAGAAAGTGCCGAAATAAAGGACCCTTTTTTACATTGAGGGCTATGGGAAAAATGAAGAAAACGCCGCTACTCAGCCTAGAGGGCGAATACAATAGCAAGCTTTACACCGTTAGTCCGTCCCAATAAAGTACGCCCTCGGGCCAAATTACAGATCGCTGCGTACAATAGAGGCCAAGAAAATTGACTTAGAAATTTTGGTGGTCGGCGTGTTGTGGGTACGAGAATCTCATTTCGGTCACTTTCACGTAGAAGCATGAAAATGGTGCCAAAACGTGCCCATGCGTGTCCAACCAACTCATGAATATTGGAAAATTGTTTCTCTCAAATAGTTTTGGAGATATAAGGGTCCAAAGTTGAAGGAAATTGACCTTTCAAGGGCCATAACTCGAAACTCAATGAAGGAAGACAACTCCCATTTTACCCCATGGCACTTGGGTTAAGGGCGCATCATTTGGCACCAATTATAGGCCGATATCATGAAGTCACCTTTGCACCATTTAGGCACTATCATCCTATTGGTGTCCCGCCAAAACTTGAGGCCCTTATAACTCGCTTTTTTGTATTGCGATTGAGCTGAAATTTTGCATGCTGCTAGTAGACCTCAGTGCCTAGTGGCTTGCAAAATTTCGTGCCGCTACGAAGCGTATCTTGTGAGTTATAAGCCTTCAAACTTCGAGGAAATTAAAGTTTGTGCCTATTTTGCGGGAATACGAAATAAGATACAGAGGTGCAGTATGTATCCTTCAACAGGCATTTATGTGCCCTACCATCGTGCAAAATCCCGGTAACACTGGGGCACGAGAAAGTGCCGAAATAAAGGACTCTTTTTTACATTGAGGGCTATGGGAAAAATGAAGAAAACGCCGCTACTCAGCCTAGAGGGCGAATACAATAGCAAGCTTTACACCGTTAGTCCGTCCCAATAAAGTACGCCCTCGGGCCAAATTACAGATCGCTGCGTACAATAGAGGCCAAGAAAATTGACTTAGAAATTTTGGTGGTCGGCGTGTTGTGGGTACGAGAATCTCATTTTGGTCACTTTCACGTAGAAGCATGAAAATGGTGCCAAAACGTGCCCATGCGTGTCCAACCAACTCATGAATATTGGAAAATTGTTTCTCTCAAATAGTTTTGGAGATATAAGGGTCCAAAGTTGAAGGAAATTGACTTTTCAAGGGCCATAACTCGAAACTCAATGAAGGAAGACAACTCCCATTTTACCCCATGGCACTTGGGTTAAGGGCGCATCATTTGGCACCAATTATAGGCCGATATCATGAAGTCACCTTTGCACCATTTAGGCACTATCATCCTATTGGTGTCCCGCCAAAACTTGAGGCCCTTATAACTCGCTTTTGTGTATTGCGATTGAGCTGAAATTTTGCATGCTGCTAGTAGACCTCAGTGCCTAGTGGCTTGCAAAATTTCGTGCCGCTACGAAGCGTATCTTGTGAGTTATAAGCCTTCAAACTTCGAGGAAATTAAAGTTTGTGCCTATTTTGCGGGAATACGAAATAAGATACAGAGGTGCAGTATGTATCCTTCAACAGGCATTTATGTGCCCTACCATCGTGCTAAATCCCGGTAACACTGGGGCACGAGAAAGTGCCGAAATAAAGGACTCTTTTTTACATTGAGGGCTATGGGAAAAATGAAGAAAACGCCGCTACTCAGCCTAGAGGGCGAATACAATAGCAAGCTTTACACCGTTAGTCCGTCCCAATAAAGTACGCCCTCGGGCCAAATTACAGATCGCTGCGTACAATAGAGGCCAAGAAAATTGACTTAGAAATTTTGGTGGTCGGCGTGTTGTGGGTACGAGAATCTCATTTTGGTCACTTTCACGTAGAAGCATGAAAATGGTGCCAAAACGTGCCCATGCGTGTCCAACCAACTCATGAATATTGGAAAATTGTTTCTCTCAAATAGTTTTGGAGATATAAGGGTCCAAAGTTGAAGGAAATTGACCTTTCAAGGGCCATAACTCGAAACTCAATGAAGGAAGACAACTCCCATTTTACCCCATGGCACTTGGGTTAAGGGCGCATCATTTGGCACCAATAATAGGCCGATATCATGAAGTCACCTTTGCACCATTTAGGCACTATCATCCTATTGGTGTCCCACCAAAACTTGAGGCCCTTATAACTCGCTTTTGTGTATTGCGATTGAGCTGAAATTTTGTATGCTGCTAGTAGACCTCAGTGCCTAGTGGCTTGCAAAATTTCGTGCCGCTACGAAGCGTATCTTGTGAGTTATAAGCCTTCAAACTTCGAGGAAATTAAAGTTTGTGCCTATTTTGCGGGAATACGAAATAAGATACAGAGGTGCAGTATGTATCCTTCAACAGGCATTTATGTGCCCTACCATCGTGCAAAATCCCGGTAACACTGGGGCACGAGAAAGTGCCGAAATAAAGGACTCTGTTTTACATTGAGGGCTATGGGAAAAATGAAGAAAACGCCGCTACTCAGCCTAGAGGGCGAATACAATAGCAAGCTTTACACCGTTAGTCCGTCCCAATAAAGTACGCCCTCGGGCCAAATTACAGATCGCTGCGTACAATAGAGGCCAAGAAAATTGACTTAGAAATTTTGGTGGTCGGCGTGTTGTGGGTACGAGAATCTCATTTTGGTCACTTTCACGTAGAAGCATGAAAATGGTGCCAAAACGTGCCCATGCGTGTCCAACCAACTCATGAATATTGGAAAATTGTTTCTCTCAAATAGTTTTGGAGATATAAGGGTCCAAAGTTGAAGGAAATTGACTTTTCAAGGGCCATAACTCGAAACTCAATGAAGGAAGCCAACTCCCATTTTACCCCATGGCACTTGGGTTAAGGGCGCATCATTTGGCACCAATTATAGGCCGATATCATGAAGTCACCTTTGCACCATTTAGGCACTATCATCCTATTGGTGTCCCACCAAAACTTGAGGCCCTTATAACTCGCTTTTGTGTATTGCGATTGAGCTGAAATTTTGCATGCTGCTAGTAGACCTCAGTGCCTAGTGGCTTGCAAAATTTCGTGCCGCTACGAAGCGTATCTTGTGAGTTATAAGCCTTCAAACTTCGAGGAAATTAAAGTTTGTGCCTATTTTGCGGGAATACGAAATAAGATACAGAGGTGCAGTATGTATCCTTCAACAGGCATTTATGTGCCCTACCATCGTGCAAAATCCCGGTAACACTGGGGCACGAGAAAGTGCCGAAATAAAGGACTCTTTTTTACATTGAGGGCTATGGGAAAAATGAAGAAAACGCCGCTACTCAGCCTAGAGGGCGAATACAATAGCAAGCTTTACACCGTTAGTCCGTCCCAATAAAGTACGCCCTCGGGCCAAATTACAGATCGCTGCGTACAATAGAGGCCAAGAAAATTGACTTAGAAATTTTGGTGGTCGGCGTGTTGTGGGTACGAGAATCTCATTTCGGTCACTTTCACGTAGAAGCATGAAAATGGTGCCAAAACGTGCCCATGCGTGTCCAACCAACTCATGAATATTGGAAAATTGTTTCTCTCAAATAGTTTTGGAGATATAAGGGTCCAAAGTTGAAGGAAATTGACCTTTCAAGGGCCATAACTCGAAACTCAATGAAGGAAGACAACTCCCATTTTACCCCATGGCACTTGGGTTAAGGGCGCATCATTTGGCACCAATTATAGGCCGATATCATGAAGTCACCTTTGCACCATTTAGGCACTATCATCCTATTGGTGTCCCGCCAAAACTTGAGGCCCTTATAACTCGCTTTTTTGTATTGCGATTGAGCTGAAATTTTGCATGCTGCTAGTAGACCTCAGTGCCTAGTGGCTTGCAAAATTTCGTGCCGCTACGAAGCGTATCTTGTGAGTTATAAGCCTTCAAACTTCGAGGAAATTAAAGTTTGTGCCTATTTTGCGGGAATACGAAATAAGATACAGAGGTGCAGTATGTATCCTTCAACAGGCATTTATGTGCCCTACCATCGTGCAAAATCCCGGTAACACTGGGGCACGAGAAAGTGCCGAAATAAAGGACTCTTTTTTACATTGAGGGCTATGGGAAAAATGAAGAAAACGCCGCTACTCAGCCTAGAGGGCGAATACAATAGCAAGCTTTACACCGTTAGTCCGTCCCAATAAAGTACGCCCTCGGGCCAAATTACAGATCGCTGCGTACAATAGAGGCCAAGAAAATTGACTTAGAAATTTTGGTGGTCGGCGTGTTGTGGGTACGAGAATCTCATTTTGGTCACTTTCACGTAGAAGCATGAAAATGGTGCCAAAACGTGCCCATGCGTGTCCAACCAACTCATGAATATTGGAAAATTGTTTCTCTCAAATAGTTTTGGAGATATAAGGGTCCAAAGTTGAAGGAAATTGACCTTTCAAGGGCCATAACTCGAAACTCAATGAAGGAAGACAACTCCCATTTTACCCCATGGCACTTGGGTTAAGGGCGCATCATTTGGCACCAATTATAGGCCGATATCATGAAGTCACCTTTGCACCATTTAGGCACTATCATCCTATTGGTGTCCCGCCAAAACTTGAGGCCCTTATAACTCGCTTTTGTGTATTGCGATTGAGCTGAAATTTTGCATGCTGCTAGTAGACCTCAGTGCCTAGTGGCTTGCAAAATTTCGTGCCGCTACGAAGCGTATCTTGTGAGTTATAAGCCTTCAAACTCCAAGGAAATTAAAGTTTGTGTCTATTTTGCGGGAATACGAAATAAGATACAGAGGTGCAGTATGTATCCTTCAACAGGCATTTATGTGCCCTACCATCGTGCAAAATCCCGGTAACACTGGGGCACGAGAAAGTGCCGAAATAAAGGACTCCTTTTTACATTAAGGGCTATGGGAAAAATGAAGAAAACGCCGCTACTCAGCCTAGAGGGCGAATACAATAGCAAGCTTTACACCGTTAGTCCGTCCCAGTAAAGTACGCCCTCGGGCCAAATTACAGATCGCTGCGTACAATAGAGGCCAAGAAAATTGACTTAGAAATTTTGGTGGTCGGCGTGTTGTGGGTACGAGAATCTCATTTTGGTCACTTTCACGTAGAAGCATGAAAATGGTGCCAAAACGTGCCCATGCGTGTCCAACCAACTCATGAATATTGGAAAATTGTTTCTCTCAAATAGTTTTGGAGATATAAGGGTCCAAAGTTGAAGGAAATTGACCTTTCAAGGGCCATAACTCGAAACTCAATGAAGGAAGACAACTCCCATTTTACCCCATGGCACTTGGGTTAAGGGCGCATCATTTGGCACCAATTATAGGCCGATATCATGAAGTCACCTTTGCACCATTTAGGCACTATCATCCTATTGGTGTCCCGCCAGCGTATCTTGTGAGTTATAAGCCTTCAAACTTCGAGGAAATTAAAGTTTGTGCCTATTTTGCGGGAATACGAAATAAGATACAGAGGTGCAGTATGTATCCTTCAACAGGCATTTATGTGCCCTACCATCGTGCAAAATCCCGGTAACACTGGGGCACGAGAAAGTGCCGAAATAAAGGACTCTTTTTTACATTGAGGGCTATGGGAAAAATGAAGAAAACGCCGCTACTCAGCCTAGAGGGCGAATACAATAGCAAGCTTTACACCGTTAGTCCGTCCCAATAAAGTACGCCCTCGGGCCAAATTACAGATCGCTGCGTACAATAGAGGCCAAGAAAATTGACTTAGAAATTTTGGTGGTCGGCGTGTTGTGGGTACGAGAATCTCATTTCGGTCACTTTCACGTAGAAGCATGAAAATGGTGCCAAAACGTGCCCATGCGTGTCCAACCAACTCATGAATATTGGAAAATTGTTTCTCTCAAATAGTTTTGGAGATATAAGGGTCCAAAGTTGAAGGAAATTGACCTTTCAAGGGCCATAACTCGAAACTCAATGAAGGAAGACAACTCCCATTTTACCCCATGGCACTTGGGTTAAGGGCGCATCATTTGGCACCAATTATAGGCCGATATCATGAAGTCACCTTTGCACCATTTAGGCACTATCATCCTATTGGTGTCCCGCCAAAACTTGAGGCCCTTATAACTCGCTTTTGTGTATTGCGATTGAGCTGAAATTTTGCATGCTGCTAGTAGACCTCAGTGCCTAGTGGCTTGCAAAATTTCGTGCCGCTACGAAGCGTATCTTGTGAGTTATAAGCCTTCAAACTTCGAGGAAATTAAAGTTTGTGCCTATTTTGCGGGAATACGAAATAAGATACAGAGGTGCAGTATGTATCCTTCAACAGGCATTTATGTGCCCTACCATCGTGCTAAATCCCGGAAACACTGGGGCACGAGAAAGTGCCGAAATAAAGGACTCTTTTTTACATTGAGGGCTATGGGAAAAATGAAGAAAACGCCGCTACTCAGCCTAGAGGGCGAATACAATAGCAAGCTTTACACCGTTAGTCCGTCCCAATAAAGTACGCCCTCGGGCCAAATTACAGATCGCTGCGTACAATAGAGGCCAAGAAAATTGACTTAGAAATTTTGGTGGTCGGCGTGTTGTGGGTACGAGAATCTCATTTTGGTCACTTTCACGTAGAAGCATGAAAATGGTGCCAAAACGTGCCCATGCGTGTCCAACCAACTCATGAATATTGGAAAATTGTTTCTCTCAAATAGTTTTGGAGATATAAGGGTCCAAAGTTGAAGGAAATTGACCTTTCAAGGGCCATAACTCGAAACTCAATGAAGGAAGACAACTCCCATTTTACCCCATGGCACTTGGGTTAAGGGCGCATCATTTGGCACCAATAATAGGCCGATATCATGAAGTCAGCTTTGCACCATTTAGGCACTATCATCCTATTGGTGTCCCGCCAAAACTTGAGGCCCTTATAACTCGCTTTTGTGTATTGCGATTGAGCTGAAATTTTGTATGCTGCTAGTAGACCTCAGTGCCTAGTGGCTTGCAAAATTTCGTGCCGCTACGAAGCGTATCTTGTGAGTTATAAGCCTTCAAACTTCGAGGAAATTAAAGTTTGTGCCTATTTTGCGGGAATACGAAATAAGATACAGAGGTGCAGTATGTATCCTTCAACAGGCATTTATGTGCCCTACCATCGTGCAAAATCCCGGTAACACTGGGGCACGAGAAAGTGCCGAAATAAAGGACTCTGTTTTACATTGAGGGCTATGGGAAAAATGAAGAAAACGCCGCTACTCAGCCTAGAGGGCGAATACAATAGCAAGCTTTACACCGTTAGTCCGTCCCAATAAAGTACGCCCTCGGGCCAAATTACAGATCGCTGCGTACAATAGAGGCCAAGAAAATTGACTTAGAAATTTTGGTGGTCGGCGTGTTGTGGGTACGAGAATCTCATTTTGGTCACTTTCACGTAGAAGCATGAAAATGGTGCCAAAACGTGCCCATGCGTGTCCAACCAACTCATGAATATTGGAAAATTGTTTCTCTCAAATAGTTTTGGAGATATAAGGGTCCAAAGTTGAAGGAAATTGACTTTTCAAGGGCCATAACTCGAAACTCAATGAAGGAAGACAACTCCCATTTTACCCCATGGCACTTGGGTTAAGGGCGCATCATTTGGCACCAATTATAGGCCGATATCATGAAGTCACCTTTGCACCATTTAGGCACTATCATCCTATTGGTGTCCCACCAAAACTTGAGGCCCTTATAACTCGCTTTTGTGTATTGCGATTGAGCTGAAATTTTGCATGCTGCTAGTAGACCTCAGTGCCTAGTGGCTTGCAAAATTTCGTGCCGCTACGAAGCGTATCTTGTGAGTTATAAGCCTTCAAACTTCGAGGAAATTAAAGTTTGTGCCTATTTTGCGGGAATACGAAATAAGATACAGAGGTGCAGTATGTATCCTTCAACAGGCATTTATGTGCCCTACCATCGTGCAAAATCCCGGTAACACTGGGGCACGAGAAGGTGCCGAAATAAAGGACTCTTTTTTACATTGAGGGCTATGGGAAAAATGAAGAAAACGCCGCTACTCAGCCTAGAGGGCGAATACAATAGCAAGCTTTACACCGTTAGTCCGTCCCAATAAAGTACGCCCTCGGGCCAAATTACAGATCGCTGCGTACAATAGAGGCCAAGAAAATTGACTTAGAAATTTTGGTGGTCGGCGTGTTGTGGGTACGAGAATCTCATTTTGGTCACTTTCACGTAGAAGCATGAAAATGGTGCCAAAACGTGCCCATGCGTGTCCAACCAACTCATGAATATTGGAAAATTGTTTCTCTCAAATAGTTTTGGAGATATAAGGGTCCAAAGTTGAAGGAAATTGACCTTTCAAGGGCCATAACTCGAAACTCAATGAAGGAAGACAACTCCCATTTTACCCCATGGCACTTGGGTTAAGGGCGCATCATTTGGCACCAATTATAGGCCGATATCATGAAGTCACCTTTGCACCATTTAGGCACTATCATCCTATTGGTGTCCCGCCAAAACTTGAGGCCCTTATAACTCGCTTTTGTGTATTGCGATTGAGCTGAAATTTTGCATGCTGCTAGTAGACCTCAGTGCCTAGTGGCTTGCAAAATTTCGTGCCGCTACGAAGCGTATCTTGTGAGTTATAAGCCTTCAAACTTCGAGGAAATTAAAGTTTGTGCCTATTTTGCGGGAATACGAAATAAGATACAGAGGTGCAGTATGTATCCTTCAACAGGCATTTATGTGCCCTACCATCGTGCAAAATCCCGGTAACACTGGGGCACGAGAAAGTGCCGAAATAAAGGACTCTTTTTTACATTGAGGGCTATGGGAAAAATGAAGAAAACGCCGCTACTCAGCCTAGAGGGCGAATACAATAGCAAGCTTTACACCGTTAGTCCGTCCCAATAAAGTACGCCCTCGGGCCAAATTACAGATCGCTGCGTACAATAGAGGCCAAGAAAATTGACTTAGAAATTTTGGTGGTCGGCGTGTTGTGGGTACGAGAATCTCATTTTGGTCACTTTCACGTAGAAGCATGAAAATGGTGCCAAAACGTGCCCATGCGTGTCCAACCAACTCATGAATATTGGAAAATTGTTTCTCTCAAATAGTTTTGGAGATATAAGGGTCCAAAGTTGAAGGAAATTGACCTTTCAAGGGTCATAACTCGAAACTCAATGAAGGAAGACAACTCCCATTTTACCCCATGGCACTTGGGTTAAGGGCGCATCATTTGGCACCAATTATAGGCCGATATCATGAAGTCACCTTTGCACCATTTAGGCAATATCATCCTATTGGTGTCCCGCCAAAACTTGAGGCCCTTATAACTCGCTTTTGTGTATTGCGATTGAGCTGAAATTTTGCATGCTGCTAGTAGACCTCAGTGCCTAGTGGCTTGCAAATATTCGTGCCGCTACGAAGCGTATCTTGTGAGTTATAAGCCTTCAAACTTCGAGGAAATTAAAGTTTGTGCCTATTTTGCGGGAATACGAAATAAGATACAGAGGTGCAGTATGTATCCTTCAACAGGCATTAATGTGCCCTACCATCGTGCAAAATCCCGGTAACACTGGGGCACGAGAAAGTGCCGAAATAAAGGACTCCTTTTTACATTAAGGGCTATGGGAAAAATGAAGAAAACGCCGCTACTCAGCCTAGAGGGCGAATACAATAGCAAGCTTTACACCGTTAGTCCGTCCCAATAAAGTACGCCCTCGGGCCAAATTACAGATCGCTGCGTACAATAGAGGCCAAGAAAATTGACTTAGAAATTTTGGTGGTCGGCGTGTTGTGGGTACGAGAATCTCATTTTGGTCACTTTCACGTAGAAGCATGAAAATGGTGCCAAAACGTGCCCATGCGTGTCCAACCAACTCATGAATATTGGAAAATTGTTTCTCTCAAATAGTTTTGGAGATATAAGGGTCCAAAGTTGAAGGAAATTGACCTTTCAAGGGCCATAACTCGAAACTCAATGAAGGAAGACAACTCCCATTTTACCCCATGGCACTTGGGTTAAGGGCGCATCATTTGGCACCAATTATAGGCCGATATCATGAAGTCACCTTTGCACCATTTAGGCACTATCATCCTATTGGTGTCCCGCCAAAACTTGAGGCCCTTATAACTCGCTTTTGTGTATTGCGATTGAGCTGAAATTAAAGTTTGTGCCTATTTTGCGGGAATACGAAATAAGATACAGAGGTGCAGTATGTATCCTTCAACAGGCATTTATGTGCCCTACCATCGTGCAAACTCCCGGTAACACTGGGGCACGAGAAAGTGCCGAAATAAAGGACTCTTTTTTACATTGAGGGCTATGGGAAAAATGAAGAAAACGCCGCTACTCAGCCTAGAGGGCGAATACAATAGCAAGCTTTACACCGTTAGTCCGTCCCAATAAAGTACGCCCTCGGGCCAAATTACAGATCGCTGCGTACAATAGAGGCCAAGAAAATTGACTTAGAAATTTTGGTGGTCGGCGTGTTGTGGGTACGAGAATCTCATTTTGGTCACTTTCACGTAGAAGCATGAAAATGGTGCCAAAACTTGCCCATGCGTGTCCAACCAACTCATGAATATTGGAAAATTGTTTCTCTCAAATAGTTTTGGAGATATAAGGGTCCAAAGTTGAAGGAAATTGACCTTTCAAGGGCCATAACTCGAAACTCAATGAAGGAAGACAACTCCCATTTTACCCCATGGCACTTGGGTTAAGGGCGCATCATTTGGCACCAATTATAGGCCGATATCATGAAGTCACCTTTGCACCATTTAGGCACTATCATCCTATTGGTGTCCCGCCAAAACTTGAGGCCCTTATAACTCGCTTTTGTGTATTGCGATTGAGCTGAAATTTTGCATGCTGCTAGTAGACCTCAGTGCCTAGTGGCTTGCAAAATTTCGTGCCGCTACGAAGCGTATCTTGTGAGTTATAAGCCTTCAAACTTCGAGGAAATTAAAGTTTGTGCCTATTTTGCGGGAATACGAAATAAGATACAGAGGTGCAGTATGTATCCTTCAACAGGCATTTATGTGCCCTACCATCGTGCAAAATCCCGGTAACACTGGGGCACGAGAAAGTGCCGAAATAAAGGACTCTTTTTTACATTGAGGGCTATGGGAAAAATGAAGAAAACGCCGCTACTCAGCCTAGAGGGCGAATACAATAGCAAGCTTTACACCGTTAGTCCGTCCCAATAAAGTACGCCCTCGGGCCAAATTACAGATCGCTGCGTACAATAGAGGCCAAGAAAATTGACTTAGAAATTTTGGTGGTCGGCGTGTTGTGGGTACGAGAATCTCATTTTGGTCACTTTCACGTAGAAGCATGAAAATGGTGCCAAAACGTGCCCATGCGTGTCCAACCAACTCATGAATATTGGAAAATTGTTTCTCTCAAATAGTTTTGGAGATATAAGGGTCCAAAGTTGAAGGAAATTGACCTTTCAAGGGCCATAACTCGAAACTCAATGAAGGAAGACAACTCCCATTTTACCCCATGGCACTTGGGTTAAGGGCGCATCATTTGGCACCAATTATAGGCCGATATCATGAAGTCACCTTTGCACCATTTAGGCACTATCATCCTATTGGTGTCCCGCCAAAACTTGAGGCCCTTATAACTCGCTTTTGTGTATTGCGATTGAGCTGAAATTTTGCATGCTGCTAGTAGACCTCAGTGCCTAGTGGCTTGCAAAATTTCGTGCCGCTACAAAGCGTATCTTGTGAGTTATAAGCCTTCAAACTTCGAGGAAATTAAAGTTTGTGCCTATTTTGCGGGAATACGAAGTAAGATACAGAGGTGCAGTATGTATCCTTCAACAGGCATTAATGTGCCCTACCATCGTGCAAAATCCCGGTAACACTGGGGCACGAGAAAGTGCCGAAATAAAGGACTCTTTTTTACATTGAGGGCTATGGGAAAAATGAAGAAAACGCCGCTACTCAGCCTAGAGGGCGAATACAATAGCAAGCTTTACACCGTTAGTCCGTCCCAATAAAGTACGCCCTCGGGCCAAATTACAGATCGCTGCGTACAATAGAGGCCAAGAAAATTGACTTAGAAATTTTGGTGGTCGGCGTGTTGTGGGTACGAGAATCTCATTTTGGTCACTTTCACGTAGAAGCATGAAAATGGTGCCAAAACGTGCCCATGCGTGTCCAACCAACTCATGAATATTGGAAAATTGTTTCTCTCAAATAGTTTTGGAGATATAAGGGTTCAAAGTTGAAGGAAATTGACCTTTCAAGGGCCATAACTCGAAACTCAATGAAGGAAGACAACTCCCATTTTACCCCATGGCACTTGGGTTAAGGGCGCATCATTTGGCACCAATTATAGGCCGATATCATGAAGTCACCTTTGCACCATTTAGGCACTATCATCCTATTGGTGTCCCGCCAAAACTTGAGGCCCTTATAACTCGCTTTTGTGTATTGCGATTGAGCTGAAATTTTGCATGCTGCTAGTAGACCTCAGTGCCTAGTGGCTTGCAAAATTTCGTGCCGCTACGAAGCGTATCTTGTGAGTTATAAGCCTTCAAACTTCGAGGAAATTAAAGTTTGTGCCTATTTTGCGGGAATACGAAATAAGATACAGAGGTGCAGTATGTATCCTTCAACAGGCATTTATGTGCCCTACCATCGTGCAAAATCCCGGTAACACTGGGGCACGAGAAAGTGCCGAAATAAAGGACTCTTTTTTACATTGAGGGCTATGGGAAAAATGAAGAAAACGCCGCTACTCAGCCTAGAGGGCGAATACAATAGCAAGCTTTACACCGTTAGTCCGTCCCAACAAAGTACGCCCTCGGGCCAAATTACAGATCGCTGCGTACAATAGAGGCCAAGAAAATTGACTTAGAAATTTTGGTGGTCGGCGTGTTGTGGGTACGAGAATCTCATTTTGGTCACTTTCACGTAGAAGCATGAAAATGGTGCCAAAACGTGCCCATGCGTGTCCAACCAACTCATGAATATTGGAAAATTGTTTCTCTCAAATAGTTTTGGAGATATAAGGGTCCAAAGTTGAAGGAAATTGACCTTTCAAGGGTCATAACTCGAAACTCAATGAAGGAAGACAACTCCCATTTTACCCCATGGCACTTGGGTTAAGGGCGCATCATTTGGCACCAATTATAGGCCGATATCATGAAGTCACCTTTGCACCATTTAGGCAATATCATCCTATTGGTGTCCCGCCAAAACTTGAGGCCCTTATAACTCGCTTTTGTGTATTGCGATTGAGCTGAAATTTTGCATGCTGCTAGTAGACCTCAGTGCCTAGTGGCTTGCAAATATTCGTGCCGCTACGAAGCGTATCTTGTGAGTTATAAGCCTTCAAACTTCGAGGAAATTAAAGTTTGTGCCTATTTTGCGGGAATACGAAATAAGATACAGAGGTGCAGTATGTATCCTTCAACAGGCATTAATGTGCCCTACCATCGTGCAAAATCCCGGTAACACTGGGGCACGAGAAAGTGCCGAAATAAAGGACTCCTTTTTACATTAAGGGCTATGGGAAAAATGAAGAAAACGCCGCTACTCAGCCTAGAGGGCGAATACAATAGCAAGCTTTACACCGTTAGTCCGTCCCAATAAAGTACGCCCTCGGGCCAAATTACAGATCGCTGCGTACAATAGAGGCCAAGAAAATTGACTTAGAAATTTTGGTGGTCGGCGTGTTGTGGGTACGAGAATCTCATTTTGGTCACTTTCACGTAGAAGCATGAAAATGGTGCCAAAACGTGCCCATGCGTGTCCAACCAACTCATGAATATTGGAAAATTGTTTCTCTCAAATAGTTTTGGAGATATAAGGGTCCAAAGTTGAAGGAAATTGACCTTTCAAGGGCCATAACTCGAAACTCAATGAAGGAAGACAACTCCCATTTTACCCCATGGCACTTGGGTTAAGGGCGCATCATTTGGCACCAATTATAGGCCGATATCATGAAGTCACCTTTGCACCATTTAGGCACTATCATCCTATTGGTGTCCCGCCAAAACTTGAGGCCCTTATAACTCGCTTTTGTGTATTGCGATTGAGCTGAAATTTTGCATGCTGCTAGTAGACCTCAGTGCCTAGTGGCTTGCAAAATTTCGTGCCGCTACGAAGCGTATCTTGTGAGTTATAAGCCTTCAAACTTCGAGGAAATTAAAGTTTGTGCCTATTTTGCGGGAATACGAAATAAGATACAGAGGTGCAGTATGTATCCTTCAACAGGCATTTATGTGCCCTACCATCGTGCAAAATCCCGGTAACACTGGGGCACGAGAAAGTGCCGAAATAAAGGACTCTTTTTTACATTGAGGGCTATGGGAAAAATGAAGAAAACGCCGCTACTCAGCCTAGAGGGCGAATACAATAGCAAGCTTTACACCGTTAGTCCGTCCCAATAAAGTACGCCCTCGGGCCAAATTACAGATCGCTGCGTACAATAGAGGCCAAGAAAATTGACTTAGAAATTTTGGTGGTCGGCGTGTTGTGGGTACGAGAATCTCATTTTGGTCACTTTCACGTAGAAGCATGAAAATGGTGCCAAAACGTGCCCATGCGTGTCCAACCAACTCATGAATATTGGAAAATTGTTTCTCTCAAATAGTTTTGGAGATATAAGGGTCCAAAGTTGAAGGAAATTGACCTTTCAAGGGCCATAACTCGAAACTCAATGAAGGAAGACAACTCCCATTTTACCCCATGGCACTTGGGTTAAGGGCGCATCATTTGGCACCAATTATAGGCCGATATCATGAAGTCACCTTTGCACCATTTAGGCACTATCATCCTATTGGTGTCCCGCCAAAACTTGAGGCCCTTATAACTCGCTTTTGTGTATTGCGATTGAGCTGAAATTTTGCATGCTGCTAGTAGACCTCAGTGCCTAGTGGCTTGCAAAATTTCGTGCCGCTACGAAGCGTATCTTGTGAGTTATAAGCCTTCAAACTTCGAGGAAATTAAAGTTTGTGCCTATTTTGCGGGAATACGAAGTAAGATACAGAGGTGCAGTATGTATCCTTCAACAGGCATTTATGTGCCCTACCATCGTGCAAAATCCCGGTAACACTGGGGCACGAGAAAGTGCCGAAATAAAGGACTCTTTTTTACATTGAGGGCTATGGGAAAAATGAAGAAAACGCCGCTACTCAGCCTAGAGGGCGAATACAATAGCAAGCTTTACACCGTTAGTCCGTCCCAATAAAGTACGCCCTCGGGCCAAATTACAGATCGCTGCGTACAATAGAGGCCAAGAAAATTGACTTAGAAATTTTGGTGGTCGGCGTGTTGTGGGTACGAGAATCTCATTTTGGTCACTTTCACGTAGAAGCATGAAAATGGTGCCAAAACGTGCCCATGCGTGTCCAACCAACTCATGAATATTGGAAAATTGTTTCTCTCAAATAGTTTTGGAGATATAAGGGTCCAAAGTTGAAGGAAATTGACCTTTCAAGGGCCATAACTCGAAACTCAATGAAGGAAGACAACTCCCATTTTACCCCATGGCACTTGGGTTAAGGGCGCATCATTTGGCACCAATTATAGGCCGATATCATGAAGTCACCTTTGCACCATTTAGGCACTATCATCCTATTGGTGTCCCGCCAAAACTTGAGGCCCTTATAACTCGCTTTTGTGTATTGCGATTGAGCTGAAATTTTGCATGCTGCTAGTAGACCTCAGTGCCTAGTGGCTTGCAAAATTTCGTGCCGCTACGAAGCGTATCTTGTGAGTTATAAGCCTTCAAACTTCGAGGAAATTAAAGTTTGTGCCTATTTTGCGGGAATACGAAATAAGATACAGAGGTGCAGTATGTATCCTTCAACAGGCATTTATGTGCCCTACCATCGTGCAAAATCCCGGTAACACTGGGGCACGAGAAAGTGCCGAAATAAAGGACTCTTTTTTACATTGAGGGCTATGGGAAAAATGAAGAAAACGCCGCTACTCAGCCTAGAGGGCGAATACAATAGCAAGCTTTACACCGTTAGTCCGTCCCAATAAAGTACGCCCTCGGGCCAAATTACAGATCGCTGCGTACAATAGAGGCCAAGAAAATTGACTTAGAAATTTTGGTGGTCGGCGTGTTGTGGGTACGAGAATCTCATTTTGGTCACTTTCACGTAGAAGCATGAAAATGGTGCCAAAACGTGCCCATGCGTGTCCAACCAACTCATGAATATTGGAAAATTGTTTCTCTCAAATAGTTTTGGAGATATAAGGGTCCAAAGTTGAAGGAAATTGACCTTTCAAGGGCCATAACTCGAAACTCAATGAAGGAAGACAACTCCCATTTTACCCCATGGCACTTGGGTTAAGGGCGCATCATTTGGCACCAATTATAGGCCGATATCATGAAGTCACCTTTGCACCATTTAGGCACTATCATCCTATTGGTGTCCCGCCAAAACTTGAGGCCCTTATAACTCGCTTTTGTGTATTGCGATTAAGCTGAAATTTTGCATGCTGCTAGTAGACCTCAGTGCCTAGTGGCTTGCAAAATTTCGTGCCGCTACGAAGCGTATCTTGTGAGTTATAAGCCTTCAAACTTCGAGGAAATTAAAGTTTGTGCCTATTTTGCGGGAATACGAAGTAAGATACAGAGGTGCAGTATGTATCCTTCAACAGGCATTTATGTGCCCTACCATCGTGCAAAATCCCGGTAACACTGGGGCACGAGAAAGTGCCGAAATAAAGGACTCTTTTTTACATTGAGGGCTATGGGAAAAATGAAGAAAACGCCGCTACTCAGCCTAGAGGGCGAATACAATAGCAAGCTTTACACCGTTAGTCCGTCCCAATAAAGTACGCCCTCGGGCCAAATTACAGATCGCTGCGTACAATAGAGGCCAAGAAAATTGACTTAGAAATTTTGGTGGTCGGCGTGTTGTGGGTACGAGAATCTCATTTTGGTCACTTTCACGTAGAAGCATGAAAATGGTGCCAAAACGTGCCCATGCGTGTCCAACCAACTCATGAATATTGGAAAATTGTTTCTCTCAATAGTTTTGGAGATATAAGGGTCCAAAGTTGAAGGAAATTGACCTTTCAAGGGCCATAACTCGAAACTCAATGAAGGAAGACAACTCCCATTTTACCCCATGGCACTTGGGTTAAGGGCGCATCATTTGGCACCAATTATAGGCCGATATCATGAAGTCACCTTTGCACCATTTAGGCACTATCATCCTATTGGTGTCCCGCCAAAACTTGAGGCCCTTATAACTCGCTTTTGTGTATTGCGATTGAGCTGAAATTTTGCATGCTGCTAGTAGACCTCAGTGCCTAGTGGCTTGCAAAATTTCGTGCCGCTACGAAGCGTATCTTGTGAGTTATAAGCCTTCAAACTTCGAGGAAATTAAAGTTTGTGCCTATTTTGCGGGAATACGAAATAAGATACAGAGGTGCAGTATGTATCCTTCAACAGGCATTTATGTGCCCTACCATCGTGCAAAATCCCGGTAACACTGGGGCACGAGAAAGTGCCGAAATAAAGGACTCTTTTTTACATTGAGGGCTATGGGAAAAATGAAGAAAACGCCGCTACTCAGCCTAGAGGGCGAATACAATAGCAAGCTTTACACCGTTAGTCCGTCCCAATAAATTACGCCCTCGGGCCAAATTACAGATCGCTGCGTACAATAGAGGCCAAGAAAATTGACTTAGAAATTTTGGTGGTCGGCGTGTTGTGGGTACGAGAATCTCATTTTGGTCACTTTCACGTAGAAGCATGAAAATGGTGCCAAAACGTGCCCATGCGTGTCCAACCAACTCATGAATATAGGAAAATTGTTTCTCTCAAATAGTTTTGGAGATATAAGGGTCCAAAGTTGAAGGAAATTGACCTTTCAAGGGTCATAACTCGAAACTCAATGAAGGAAGACAACTCCCATTTTACCCCATGGCACTTGGGTTAAGGGCGCATCATTTGGCACCAATTATAGGCCGATATCATGAAGTCACCTTTGCACCATTTAGGCACTATCATCCTATTGGTGTCCCGCCAAAACTTGAGGCCCTTATAACTCGCTTTTGTGTATTGCGATTGAGCTGAAATTTTGCATGCTGCTAGTAGACCTCAGTGCCTAGTGGCTTGCAAAATTTCGTGCCGCTACGAAGCGTATCTTGTGAGTTATAAGCCTTCAAACTTCGAGGAAATTAAAGTTTGTGCCTATTTTGCGGGAATACGAAGTAAGATACAGAGGTGCAGTATGTATCCTTCAACAGGCATTTATGTGCCCTACCATCGTGCAAAATCCCGGTAACACTGGGGCACGAGAAAGTGCCGAAATAAAGGACTCTTTTTTACATTGAGGGCTATGGGAAAAATGAAGAAAACGCCGCTACTCAGCCTAGAGGGCGAATACAATAGCAAGCTTTACACCGTTAGTCCGTCCCAATAAAGTACGCCCTCGGGCCAAATTACAGATCGCTGCGTACAATAGAGGCCAAGAAAATTGACTTAGAAATTTTGGTGGTCGGCGTGTTGTGGGTACGAGAATCTCATTTTGGTCACTTTCACGTAGAAGCATGAAAATGGTGCCAAAACGTGCCCATGCGTGTCCAACCAACTCATGAATATTGGAAAATTGTTTCTCTCAATAGTTTTGGAGATATAAGGGTCCAAAGTTGAAGGAAATTGACCTTTCAAGCGCCATAACTCGAAACTCAATGAAGGAAGACAACTCCCATTTTACCCCATGGCACTTGGGTTAAGGGCGCATCATTTGGCACCAATTATAGGCCGATATCATGAAGTCACCTTTGCACCATTTAGGCACTATCATCCTATTGGTGTCCCGCCAAAACTTGAGGCCCTTATAACTCGCTTTTGTGTATTGCGATTGAGCTGAAATTTTGCATGCTGCTAGTAGACCTCAGTGCCTAGTGGCTTGCAAAATTTCGTGCCGCTACGAAGCGTATCTTGTGAGTTATAAGCCTTCAAACTTCGAGGAAATTAAAGTTTGTGCCTATTTTGCGGGAATACGAAATAAGATACAGAGGTGCAGTATGTATCCTTCAACAGGCATTTATGTGCCCTACCATCGTGCAAAATCCCGGTAACACTGGGGCACGAGAAAGTGCCGAAATAAAGGACTCTTTTTTACATTGAGGGCTATGGGAAAAATGAAGAAAACGCCGCTACTCAGCCTAGAGGGCGAATACAATAGCAAGCTTTACACCGTTAGTCCGTCCCAATAAATTACGCCCTCGGGCCAAATTACAGATCGCTGCGTACAATAGAGGCCAAGAAAATTGACTTAGAAATTTTGGTGGTCGGCGTGTTGTGGGTACGAGAATCTCATTTTGGTCACTTTCACGTAGAAGCATGAAAATGGTGCCAAAACGTGCCCATGCGTGTCCAACCAACTCATGAATATAGGAAAATTGTTTCTCTCAAATAGTTTTGGAGATATAAGGGTCCAAAGTTGAAGGAAATTGACCTTTCAAGGGTCATAACTCGAAACTCAATGAAGGAAGACAACTCCCATTTTACCCCATGGCACTTGGGTTAAGGGCGCATCATTTGGCACCAATTATAGGCCGATATCATGAAGTCACCTTTGCACCATTTAGGCACTATCATCCTATTGGTGTCCCGCCAAAACTTGAGGCCCTTATAACTCGCTTTTGTGTATTGCGATTGAGCTGAAATTTTGCATGCTGCTAGTAGACCTCAGTGCCTAGTGGCTTGCAAAATTTCGTGCCGCTACGAAGCGTATCTTGTGAGTTATAAGCCTTCAAACTTCGAGGAAATTAAAGTTTGTGCCTATTTTGCGGGAATACGAAGTAAGATACAGAGGTGCAGTATGTATCCTTCAACAGGCATTTATGTGCCCTACCATCGTGCAAAATCCCGGTAACACTGGGGCACGAGAAAGTGCCGAAATAAAGGACTCTTTTTTACATTGAGGGCTATGGGAAAAATGAAGAAAACGCCGCTACTCAGCCTAGAGGGCGAATACAATAGCAAGCTTTACACCGTTAGTCCGTCCCAATAAAGTACGCCCTCGGGCCAAATTACAGATCGCTGCGTACAATAGAGGCCAAGAAAATTGACTTAGAAATTTTGGTGGTCGGCGTGTTGTGGGTACGAGAATCTCATTTTGGTCACTTTCACGTAGAAGCATGAAAATGGTGCCAAAACGTGCCCATGCGTGTCCAACCAACTCATGAATATTGGAAAATTGTTTCTCTCAAATAGTTTTGGAGATATAAGGGTCCAAAGTTGAAGGAAATTGACCTTTCAAGGGCCATAACTCGAAACTCAATGAAGGAAGACAACTCCCATTTTACCCCATGGCACTTGGGTTAAGGGCGCATCATTTGGCACCAATTATAGGCCGATATCATGAAGTCACCTTTGCACCATTTAGGCACTATCATCCTATTGGTGTCCCGCCAAAACTTGAGGCCCTTATAACTCGCTTTTGTGTATTGCGATTGAGCTGAAATTTTGCATGCTGCTAGTAGACCTCAGTGCCTAGTGGCTTGCAAAATTTCGTGCCGCTACGAAGCGTATCTTGTGAGTTATAAGCCTTCAAACTTCGAGGAAATTAAAGTTTGTGCCTATTTTGCGGGAATACGAAATAAGATACAGAGGTGCAGTATGTATCCTTCAACAGGCATTTATGTGCCCTACCATCGTGCAAAATCCCGGTAACACTGGGGCACGAGAAAGTGCCGAAATAAAGGACTCTTTTTTACATTGAGGGCTATGGGAAAAATGAAGAAAACGCCGCTACTCAGCCTAGAGGGCGAATACAATAGCAAGCTTTACACCGTTAGTCCGTCCCAATAAAGTACGCCCTCGGGCCAAATTACAGATCGCTGCGTACAATAGAGGCCAAGAAAATTGACTTAGAAATTTTGGTGGTCGGCGTGTTGTGGGTACGAGAATCTCATTTTGGTCACTTTCACGTAGAAGCATGAAAATGGTGCCAAAACGTGCCCATGCGTGTCCAACCAACTCATGAATATTGGAAAATTGTTTCTCTCAAATAGTTATGGAGATATAAGGGTCCAAAGTTGAAGGAAATTGACCTTTCAAGGGCCATAACTCGAAACTCAATGAAGGAAGACAACTCCCATTTTACCCCATGGCACTTGGGTTAAGGGCGCATCATTTGGCACCAATTATAGGCCGATATCATGAAGTCACCTTTGCACCATTTAGGCACTATCATCCTATTGGTGTCCCGCCAAAACTTGAGGCCCTTATAACTCGCTTTTGTGTATTGCGATTAAGCTGAAATTTTGCATGCTGCTAGTAGACCTCAGTGCCTAGTGGCTTGCAAAATTTCGTGCCGCTACGAAGCGTATCTTGTGAGTTATAAGCCTTCAAACTTCGAGGAAATTAAAGTTTGTGCCTATTTTGCGGGAATACGAAGTAAGATACAGAGGTGCAGTATGTATCCTTCAACAGGCATTTATGTGCCCTACCATCGTGCAAAATCCCGGTAACACTGGGGCACGAGAAAGTGCCGAAATAAAGGACTCTTTTTTACATTGAGGGCTATGGGAAAAATGAAGAAAACGCCGCTACTCAGCCTAGAGGGCGAATACAATAGCAAGCTTTACACCGTTAGTCCGTCCCAATAAAGTACGCCCTCGGGCCAAATTACAGATCGCTGCGTACAATAGAGGCCAAGAAAATTGACTTAGAAATTTTGGTGGTCGGCGTGTTGTGGGTACGAGAATCTCATTTTGGTCACTTTCACGTAGAAGCATGAAAATGGTGCCAAAACGTGCCCATGCGTGTCCAACCAACTCATGAATATTGGAAAATTGTTTCTCTCAATAGTTTTGGAGATATAAGGGTCCAAAGTTGAAGGAAATTGACCTTTCAAGGGCCATAACTCGAAACTCAATGAAGGAAGACAACTCCCATTTTACCCCATGGCACTTGGGTTAAGGGCGCATCATTTGGCACCAATTATAGGCCGATATCATGAAGTCACCTTTGCACCATTTAGGCACTATCATCCTATTGGTGTCCCGCCAAAACTTGAGGCCCTTATAACTCGCTTTTGTGTATTGCGATTGAGCTGAAATTTTGCATGCTGCTAGTAGACCTCAGTGCCTAGTGGCTTGCAAAATTTCGTGCCGCTACGAAGCGTATCTTGTGAGTTATAAGCCTTCAAACTTCGAGGAAATTAAAGTTTGTGCCTATTTTGCGGGAATACGAAATAAGATACAGAGGTGCAGTATGTATCCTTCAACAGGCATTTATGTGCCCTACCATCGTGCAAAATCCCGGTAACACTGGGGCACGAGAAAGTGCCGAAATAAAGGACTCTTTTTTACATTGAGGGCTATGGGAAAAATGAAGAAAACGCCGCTACTCAGCCTAGAGGGCGAATACAATAGCAAGCTTTACACCGTTAGTCCGTCCCAATAAATTACGCCCTCGGGCCAAATTACAGATCGCTGCGTACAATAGAGGCCAAGAAAATTGACTTAGAAATTTTGGTGGTCGGCGTGTTGTGGGTACGAGAATCTCATTTTGGTCACTTTCACGTAGAAGCATGAAAATGGTGCCAAAACGTGCCCATGCGTGTCCAACCAACTCATGAATATAGGAAAATTGTTTCTCTCAAATAGTTTTGGAGATATAAGGGTCCAAAGTTGAAGGAAATTGACCTTTCAAGGGTCATAACTCGAAACTCAATGAAGGAAGACAACTCCCATTTTACCCCATGGCACTTGGGTTAAGGGCGCATCATTTGGCACCAATTATAGGCCGATATCATGAAGTCACCTTTGCACCATTTAGGCACTATCATCCTATTGGTGTCCCGCCAAAACTTGAGGCCCTTATAACTCGCTTTTGTGTATTGCGATTGAGCTGAAATTTTGCATGCTGCTAGTAGACCTCAGTGCCTAGTGGCTTGCAAATATTCGTGCCGCTACGAAGCGTATCTTGTGAGTTATAAGCCTTCAAACTTCGAGGAAATTAAAGTTTGTGCCTATTTTGCGGGAATACGAAATAAGATACAGAGGTGCAGTATGTATCCTTCAACAGGCATTAATGTGCCCTACCATCGTGCAGAATCCCGGTAACACTGGGGCACGAGAAAGTGCCGAAATAAAGGACTCCTTTTTACATTAAGGGCTATGGGAAAAATGAAGAAAACGCCGCTACTCAGCCTAGAGGGCGAATACAATAGCAAGCTTTACACCGTTAGTCCGTCCCAATAAAGTACGCCCTCGGGCCAAATTACAGATCGCTGCGTACAATAGAGGCCAAGAAAATTGACTTAGAAATTTTGGTGGTCGGCGTGTTGTGGGTACGAGAATCTCATTTTGGTCACTTTCACGTAGAAGCATGAAAATGGTGCCAAAACGTGCCCATGCGTGTCCAACCAACTCATGAATATTGGAAAATTGTTTCTCTCAAATAGTTTTGGAGATATAAGGGTCCAAAGTTGAAGGAAATTGACCTTTCAAGGGCCATAACTCGAAACTCAATGAAGGAAGACAACTCCCATTTTACCCCATGGCACTTGGGTTAAGGGCGCATCATTTGGCACCAATTATAGGCCGATATCATGAAGTCACCTTTGCACCATTTAGGCACTATCATCCTATTGGTGTCCCGCCAAAACTTGAGGCCCTTATAACTCGCTTTTGTGTATTGCGATTGAGCTGAAATTTTGCATGCTGCTAGTAGACCTCAGTGCCTAGTGGCTTGCAAAATTTCGTGCCGCTACGAAGCGTATCTTGTGAGTTATAAGCCTTCAAACTTCGAGGAAATTAAAGTTTGTGCCTATTTTGCGGGAATACGAAATAAGATACAGAGGTGCAGTATGTATCCTTCAACAGGCATTTATGTGCCCTACCATCGTGCAAAATCCCGGTAACACTGGGGCACGAGAAAGTGCCGAAATAAAGGACTCTTTTTTACATTGAGGGCTATGGGAAAAATGAAGGAAACGCCGCTACTCAGCCTAGAGGGCGAATACAATAGCAAGCTTTACACCGTTAGTCCGTCCCAATAAAGTACGCCCTCGGGCCAAATTACAGATCGCTGCGTACAATAGAGGCCAAGAAAATTGACTTAGAAATTTTGGTGGTCGGCGTGTTGTGGGTACGAGAATCTCATTTTGGTCACTTTCACGTAGAAGCATGAAAATTGTGCCAAAACGTGCCCATGCGTGTCCAACCAACTCATGAATATTGGAAAATTGTTTCTCTCAAATAGTTTTGGAGATATAAGGGTCCAAAGTTGAAGGAAATTGACCTTTCAAGGGCCATAACTCGAAACTCAATGAAGGAAGACAACTCCCATTTTACCCCATGGCACTTGGGTTAAGGGCGCATCATTTGGCACCAATTATAGGCCGATATCATGAAGTCACCTTTGCACCATTTAGGCACTATCATCCTATTGGTGTCCCGCCAAAACTTGAGGCCCTTATAACTCGCTTTTGTGTATTGCGATTGAGCTGAAATTTTGCATGCTGCTAGTAGACCTCAGTGCCTAGTGGCTTGCAAAATTTCGTGCCGCTACGAAGCGTATCTTGTGAGTTATAAGCCTTCAAACTTCGAGGAAATTAAAGTTTGTGCCTATTTTGCGGGAATACGAAATAAGATACAGAGGTGCAGTATGTATCCTTCAACAGGCATTTATGTGCCCTACCATCGTGCAAAATCCCGGTAACACTGGGGCACGAGAAAGTGCCGAAATAAAGGACTCTTTTTTACATTGAGGGCTATGGGAAAAATGAAGAAAACGCCGCTACTCAGCCTAGAGGGCGAATACAATAGCAAGCTTTACACCGTTAGTCCGTCCCAATAAAGTACGCCCTCGGGCCAAATTACAGATCGCTGCGTACAATAGAGGCCAAGAAAATTGACTTAGAAATTTTGGTGGTCGGCGTGTTGTGGGTACGAGAATCTCATTTTGGTCACTTTCACGTAGAAGCATGAAAATTGTGCCAAAACGTGCCCATGCGTGTCCAACCAACTCATGAATATTGGAAAATTGTTTCTCTCAAATAGTTTTGGAGATATAAGGGTCCAAAGTTGAAGGAAATTGACCTTTCAAGGGCCATAACTCGAAACTCAATGAAGGAAGACAACTCCCATTTTACCCCATGGCACTTGGGTTAAGGGCGCATCATTTGGCACCAATTATAGGCCGATATCATGAAGTCACCTTTGCACCATTTAGGCACTATCATCCTATTGGTGTCCCGCCAAAACTTGAGGCCCTTATAACTCGCTTTTGTGTATTGCGATTGAGCTGAAATTTTGCATGCTGCTAGTAGACCTCAGTGCCTAGTGGCTTGCAAAATTTCGTGCCGCTACGAAGCGTATCTTGTGAGTTATAAGCCTTCAAACTTCGAGGAAATTAAAGTTTGTGCCTATTTTGCGGGAATACGAAATAAGATACAGAGGTGCAGTATGTATCCTTCAACAGGCATTTATGTGCCCTACCATCGTGCAAAATCCCGGTAACACTGGGGCACGAGAAAGTGCCGAAATAAAGGACTCTTTTTTACATTGAGGGCTATGGGAAAAATGAAGAAAACGCCGCTACTCAGCCTAGAGGGCGAATACAATAGCAAGCTTTACACCGTTAGTCCGTCCCAATAAAGTACGCCCTCGGGCCAAATTACAGATCGCTGCGTACAATAGAGGCCAAGAAAATTGACTTAGAAATTTTGGTGGTCGGCGTGTTGTGGGTACGAGAATCTCATTTTGGTCACTTTCACGTAGAAGCATGAAAATGGTGCCAAAACGTGCCCATGCGTGTCCAACCAACTCATGAATATTGGAAAATTGTTTCTCTCAAATAGTTTTGGAGATATAAGGGTCCAAAGTTGAAGGAAATTGACCTTTCAAGGGACATAACTCGAAACTCAATGAAGGAAGACAACTCCCATTTTACCCCATGGCACTTGGGTTAAGGGCGCATCATTTGGCACCAATTATAGGCCGATATCATGAAGTCACCTTTGCACCATTTAGGCACTATCATCCTATTGGTGTCCCGCCAAAACTTGAGGCCCTTATAACTCGCTTTTGTGTATTGCGATTGAGCTGAAATTTTGCATGCTGCTAGTAGACCTCAGTGCCTAGTGGCTTGCAAAATTTCGTGCCGCTACGAAGCGTATCTTGTGAGTTATAAGCCTTCAAACTTCGAGGAAATTAAAGTTTGTGCCTATTTTGCGGGAATACGAAATAAGATACAGAGGTGCAGTATGTATCCTTCAACAGGCATTTATGTGCCCTACCATCGTGCAAAATCCCGGTAACACTGGGGCACGAGAAAGTGCCGAAATAAAGGACTCTTTTTTACATTGAGGGCTATGGGAAAAATGAAGAAAACGCCGCTACTCAGCCTAGAGGGCGAATATAATAGCAAGCTTTACACCGTTAGTCCGTCCCAATAAAGTACGCCCTCGGGCCACATTACAGATCGCTGCGTACAATAGAGGCCAAGAAAATTGACTTAGAAATTTTGGTGGTCGGCGTGTTGTGGGTACGAGAATCTCATTTTGGTCACTTTCACGTAGAAGCATGAAAATGGTGCCAAAACGTGCCCATGCGTGTCCAACCAACTCATGAATATTGGAAAATTGTTTCTCTCAAATAGTTTTGGAGATATAAGGGTCCAAAGTTGAAGGAAATTGACCTTTCAAGGGCCATAACTCGAAACTCAATGAAGGAAGACAACTCCCATTTTACCCCATGGCACTTGGGTTAAGGGCGCATCATTTGGCACCAATTATAGGCCGATATCATGAAGTCACCTTTGCACCATTTAGGCACTATCATCCTATTGGTGTCCCGCCAAAACTTGAGGCCCTTATAACTCGCTTTTGTGTATTGCGATTGAGCTGAAATTTTGCATGCTGCTAGTAGACCTCAGTGCCTAGTGGCTTGCAAAATTTTGTGCCGCTACGAAGCGTATCTTGTGAGTTATAAGCCTTCAAACTTCGAGGAAATTAAAGTTTGTGCCTATTTTGCGGGAATACGAAATAAGATACAGAGGCGCAGTATGTATCCTTCAACAGGCATTTATGTGCCCTACCATCGTGCAAAATCCCGGTAACACTGGGGCACGAGAAAGTGCCTAAATAAAGGACTCTTTTTTACATTGAGGGCTATGGGAAAAATGAAGAAAACGCCGCTACTCAGCCTAGAGGGCGAATACAATAGCAAGCTTTTCACCGTTAGTCCGTCCTAATAAAGTACGCCCTCGGGCCAAATTACAGATCGCTGCGTACAATAGAGGCCAAGAAAATTGACTTAGAAATTTTGGTGGTCGGCGTGTTGTGGGTACGAGAATCTCATTTTGGTCACTTTCACGTAGAAGCATGAAAATGGTGCCAAAACGTGCCCATGCGTGTCCAACCAACTCATGAATATTGGAAAATTGTTTCTCTCAAATAGTTTTGGAGATATAAGGGTCCAAAGTTGAAGGAAATTGACCTTTCGAGGGCCATAACTCGAAACTCAATGAAGGAAGACAACTCCCATTTTACCCCATGGCACTTGGGTTAAGGGCGCATCATTTGGCACCAATTATAGGCCGATATCATGAAGTCACCTTTGCACCATTTAGGCACTATCATCCTATTGGTGTCCCGCCAAAACTTGAGGCCCTTATAACTCGCTTTTGTGTATTGCGATTGAGCTGAAATTTTGCATGCTGCTAGTAGACCTCAGTGCCTAGTGGCTTGCAAAATTTCGTGCCGCTACGAAGCGTATCTTGTGAGTTATAAGCCTTCAAACTTCGAGGAAATTAAAGTTTGTGCCTATTTTGCGGGAATACGAAATAAGATACAGAGGTGCAGTATGTATCCTTCAACAGGCATTTATGTGCCCTACCATCGTGCAAAATCCCGGTAACACTGGGGCACGAGAAAGTGCCGAAATAAAGGACTCTTTTTTACATTGAGGGCTATGGGAAAAATGAAGAAAACGCCGCT
Organism: Lucinisca nassula; assembly: GCA_963580285.1. Taxonomy (NCBI): domain Eukaryota; kingdom Metazoa; phylum Mollusca; class Bivalvia; order Lucinida; family Lucinidae; genus Lucinisca; species Lucinisca nassula. The sequence goes on from OY757023.1 coordinate 132,853,084, forward strand.
ACTCAGCCTAGATGGCGAATACAATAGCAAGCTTTACACCGTTAGTCCGTCCCAATAAAGTACGCCCTCGGGCCAAATTACAGATCGCTGCGTACAATAGAGGCCAAGAAAATTGACTTAGAAATTTTGGTTGTCGGCGTGTTGTGGGTACGAGAATCTCATTTTGGTCACTTTCACGTAGAAGCATGAAAATGGTGCCAAAACGTGCCCATGCGTGTCCAACCAACTCATGAATATTGGAAAATTGTTTCTCTCAAATAGTTTTGGAGATATAAGGGTCCAAAGTTGAAGGAAATTGACCTTTCAAGGGCCATAACTCGAAACTCAATGAAGGAAGACAACTCCCATTTTACCCCATGGCACTTGGGTTAAGGGCGCATCATTTGGCACCAATTATAGGCCGATATCATGAAGTCACCTTTGCACCATTTAGGCACTATCATCCTATTGGTGTCCCGCCAAAACTTGAGGCCCTTATAACTCGATTTTGTGTATTGCGATTGAGCTGAAATTTTGCATGCTGCTAGTAGACCTCAGTGCCTAGTGGCTTGCAAAATTTCGTGCCGCTACGAAGCGTATCTTGTGAGTTATAAGCCTTCAAACTTCGAGGAAATTAAAGTTTGTGCCTATTTTGCGGGAATACGAAATAAGATACAGAGGTGCAGTATGTATCCTTCAACAGGCATTTATGTGCCCTACCATCGTGCAAAATCCCGGTAACACTGGGACACGAGAAAGTGCCGAAATAAAGGACTCTTTTTTACATTGAGGGCTATGGGAAAAATGAAGAAAACGCCGCTACTCAGCCTAGAGGGCGAATACAATAGCAAGCTTTACACCGTTAGTCCGTCCCAATAAAGTACGCCCTCGGGCCAAATTACAGATCGCTGCGTACAATAGAGGCCAAGAAAATTGACTTAGAAATTTTGGTGGTCGGCGTGTTGTGGGTACGAGAATCTCATTTTGGTCACTTTCACGTAGAAGCATGAAAATGGTGCCAAAACGTGCCCATGCGTGTCCAACCAACTCATGAATATTGGAAAATTGTTTCTCTCAAATAGTTTTGGAGATATAAGGGTCCAAAGTTGAAGGAAATTGACCTTTCAAGGGCCATAACTCGAAACTCAATGAAGGAAGACAACTCCCATTTTACCCCATGGCACTTGGGTTAAGGGCGCATCATTTGGCACCAATTATAGGCCGATATCATGAAGTCACCTTTGCACCATTTAGGCACTATCATCCTATTGGTGTCCCGCCAAAAATTAAGGCCCTTATAACTCGCTTTTGTGTATTGCGATTGAGCTGAAATTTTGCATGCTGCTAGTAGACATCAGTGCCTAGTGGCTTGCAAAATTTCGTGCCGCTACGAAGCGTATCTTGTGAGTTATAAGCCTTCAAACTTCGAGTAAATTAAAGTTTGTGCCTATTTTGCGGGAATACGAAATAAGATACAGAGGCGCAGTATGTATCCTTCAACAGGCATTTATGTGCCCTACCATCGTGCAAAATCCCGGTAACACTGGGGCACGAGAAAGTGCCTAAATAAAGGACTCTTTTTTACATTGAGGGCTATGGGAAAAATGAAGAAAACGCCGCTACTCAGCCTAGAGGGCGAATACAATAGCAAGCTTTACACCGTTAGTCCGTCCCAATAAAGTACGCCCTCGGGCCAAATTACAGATCGCTGCGTACAATAGAGGCCAAGAAAATTGACTTAGAAATTTTGGTGGTCGGCGTGTTGTGGGTACGAGAATCTCATTTTGGTCACTTTCACGTAGAAGCATGAAAATGGTGCCAAAACGTGCCCATGCGTGTCCAACCAACTCATGAATATTGGAAAATTGTTTCTCTCAAATAGTTTTGGAGATATAAGGGTCCAAAGTTGAAGGAAATTGACCTTTCAAGGGCCATAACTCGAAACTCAATGAAGGAAGACAACTCCCATTTTACCCCATGGCACTTGGGTTAAGGGCGCATCATTTGGCACCAATTATAGGCCGATATCATGAAGTCACCTTTGCACCATTTAGGCACTATCATCCTATTGGTGTCCCGCCAAAACTTGAGGCCCTTATAACTCGATTTTGTGTATTGCGATTGAGCTGAAATTTTGCATGCTGCTAGTAGACCTCAGTGCCTAGTGGCTTGCAAAATTTCGTGCCGCTACGAAGCGTATCTTGTGAGTTATAAGCCTTCAAACTTCGAGGAAATTAAAGTTTGTGCCTATTTTGCGGGAATACGAAATAAGATACAGAGGTGCAGTATGTATCCTTCAACAGGCATTTATGTGCCCTACCATCGTGCAAAATCCCGGTAACACTGGGACACGAGAAAGTGCCGAAATAAAGGACTCTTTTTTACATTGAGGGCTATGGGAAAAATGAAGAAAACGCCGCTACTCAGCCTAGAGGGCGAATACAATAGCAAGCTTTACACCGTTAGTCCGTCCCAATAAAGTACGCCCTCGGGCCAAATTACAGATCGCTGCGTACAATAGAGGCCAAGAAAATTGACTTAGAAATTTTGGTGGTCGGCGTGTTGTGGGTACGAGAATCTCATTTTGGTCACTTTCACGTAGAAGCATGAAAATGGTGCCAAAACGTGCCCATGCGTGTCCAACCAACTCATGAATATTGGAAAATTGTTTCTCTCAAATAGTTTTGGAGATATAAGGGTCCAAAGTTGAAGGAAATTGACCTTTCAAGGGCCATAACTCGAAACTCAATGAAGGAAGACAACTCCCATTTTACCCCATGGCACTTGGGTTAAGGGCGCATCATTTGGCACCAATTATAGGCCGATATCATGAAGTCACCTTTGCACCATTTAGGCACTATCATCCTATTGGTGTCCCGCCAAAACTTGAGGCCCTTATAACTCGCTTTTGTGTATTGCGATTGAGCTGAAATTTTGCATGCTGCTAGTAGACATCAGTGCCTAGTGGCTTGCAAAATTTCGTGCCGCTACGAAGCGTATCTTGTGAGTTATAAGCCTTCAAACTTCGAGTAAATTAAAGTTTGTGCCTATTTTGCGGGAATACGAAATAAGATACAGAGGCGCAGTATGTATCCTTCAACAGGCATTTATGTGCCCTACCATCGTGCAAAATCCCGGTAACACTGGGGCACGAGAAAGTGCCTAAATAAAGGACTCTTTTTTACATTGAGGGCTATGGGAAAAATGAAGAAAACGCCGCTACTCAGCCTAGAGGGCGAATACAATAGCAAGCTTTACACCGTTAGTCCGTCCTAATAAAGTACGCCCTCGGGCCAAATTACAGATCGCTGCGTACAATAGAGGCCAAGAAAATTGACTTAGAAATTTTGGTGGTCGGCTTGTTGTGGGTACGAGAATCTCATTTTGGTCACTTTCACGTAGAAGCATGAAAATGGTGCCAAAACGTGCCCATGCGTGTCCAACCAACTCATGAATATTGGAAAATTGTTTCTCTCAAATAGTTTTGGAGATATAAGGGTCCAAAGTTGAAGGAAATTGACCTTTCAAGGGCCATAACTCGAAACTCAATGAAGGAAGACAACTCCCATTTTACCCCATGGCACTTGGGTTAAGGGCGCATCATTTGGCACCAATTATAGGCCGATATCATGAAGTCACCTTTGCACCATTTAGGCACTATCATCCTATTGGTGTCCCGCCAAAACTTGAGGCCCTTATAACTCGCTTTTGTGTATTGCGATTGAGCTGAAATTTTGCATGCTGCTAGTAGACCTCAGTGCCTAGTGGCTTGCAAAATTTCGTGCCGCTACGATGCGTATCTTGTGAGTTATAAGCCTTCAAACTTCGAGGAAATTAAAGTTTGTGCCTATTTTGCGGGAATACGAAATAAGATACAGAGGCGCAGTATGTATCCTTCAACAGGCATTTATGTGCCCTACCATCGTGCAAAATCCCGGTAACACTGGGGCACGAGAAAGTGCCTAAATAAAGGACTCTTTTTTACATTGAGGGCTATGGGAAAAATGAAGAAAACGCCGCTACTCAGCCTAGAGGGCGAATACAATAGCAAGCTTTACACCGTTAGTCCGTCCTAATAAAGTACGCCCTCGGGCCAAATTACAGATCGCTGCGTACAATAGAGGCCAAGAAAATTGACTTAGAAATTTTGGTGGTCGGCGTGTTGTGGGTACGAGAATCTCATTTTGGTCACTTTCACATAGAAGCATGAAAATGGTGCCAAAACGTGCCCATGCGTGTCCAACCAACTCATGAATATTGGAAAATTGTTTCTCTCAAATAGTTTTGGAGATATAAGGGTCCAAAGTTGAAGGAAATTGACCTTTCAAGGGCCATAACTCGAAACTCAATGAAGGAAGACAACTCCCATTTTACCCCATGGCACTTGGGTTAAGGGCGCATCATTTGGCACCAATTATAGGCCGATATCATGAAGTCACCTTTGCACCATTTAGGCACTATCATCCTATTGGTGTCCCGCCAAAACTTGAGGCCCTTATAACTCGCTTTTGTGTATTGCGATTGAGCTGAAATTTTGCATGCTGCTAGTAGACCTCAGTGCCTAGTGGCTTGCAAAATTTCGTGCCGCTACGAAGCGTATCTTGTGAGTTATAAGCCTTCAAACTTCGAGGAAATTAAAGTTTGTGCCTATTTTGCGGGAATACGAAATAAGATACAGAGGTGCAGTATGTATCCTTCAACAGGCATTTATGTGCCCTACCATCGTGCAAAATCCCGGTAACACTGGGGCACGAGAAAGTGCCGAAATAAAGGACTCTTTTTTACATTGAGGGCTATGGGAAAAATGAAGAAAACGCCGCTACTCAGCCTAGAGGGCGAATACAATAGCAAGCTTTACACCGTTAGTCCGTCCCAATAAAGTACGCCCTCGGGCCAAATTACAGATCGCTGCGTACAATAGAGGCCAAGAAAATTGACTTAGAAATTTTGGTGGTCGGCGTGTTGTGGGTACGAGAATCTCATTTTGGTCACTTTTACGTAGAAGCATGAAAATGGTGCCAAAACGTGCCCATGCGTGTCCAACCAACTCATGAATATTGGAAAATTGTTTCTCTCAAATAGTTTTGGAGATATAAGGGTCCAAAGTTGAAGGAAATTGACCTTTCAAGGGCCATAACTCGAAACTCAATGAAGGAAGACAACTCCCATTTTACCCCATGGCACTTGGGTTAAGGGCGCATCATTTGGCACCAATTATAGGCCGATATCATGAAGTCACCTTTGCACCATTTAGGCACTATCATCCTATTGGTGTCCCGCCAAAACTTGAGGCCCTTATAACTCGCTTTTGTGTATTGCGATTGAGCTGAAATTTTGCATGCTGCTAGTAGACCTCAGTGCCTAGTGGCTTGCAAAATTTCGTGCCGCTACGAAGCGTATCTTGTGAGTTATAAGCCTTCAAACTTCGAGGAAATTAAAGTTTGTGCCTATTTTGCGGGAATACGAAATTAGATACAGAGGTGCAGTATGTATCCTTCAACAGGCATTTATGTGCCCTACCATCGTGCAAAATCCCGGTAACACTGGGGCACGAGAAAGTGCCGAAATAAAGGACTCTTTTTTACATTGATGGCTATGGGAAAAATGAAGAAAACGCCGCTACTCAGCCTAGAGGGCGAATACAATAGCAAGCTTTACACCGTTAGTCCGTCCCAATAAAGTACGCCCTCGGGCCAAATTACAGATCGCTGCGTACAATAGAGGCCAAGAAAATTGACTTAGAAATTTTGGTGGTCGGCGTGTTGTGGGTACGAGAATCTCATTTTGGTCACTTTCACGTAGAAGCATGAAAATGGTGCCAAAACGTGCCCATGCGTGTCCAACCAACTCATGAATATTGGAAAATTGTTTCTCTCAAATAGTTTTGGAGATATAAGGGTCCAAAGTTGAAGGAAATTGACCTTTCGAGGGCCATAACTCGAAACTCAATGAAGGAAGACAACTCCCATTTTACCCCATGGCACTTGGGTTAAGGGCGCATCATTTGGCACCAATTATAGGCCGATATCATGAAGTCACCTTTGCACCATTTAGGCACTATCATCCTATTGGTGTCCCGCCAAAACTTGAGGCCCTTATAACTCGCTTTTGTGTATTGCGATTGAGCTGAAATTTTGCATGCTGCTAGTAGACCTCAGTGCCTAGTGGCTTGCAAAATTTCGTGCCGCTACGAAGCGTATCTTGTGAGTTATAAGCCTTCAAACTTCGAGGAAATTAAAGTTTGTGCCTATTTTGCGGGAATACGAAATAAGATACAGAGGTGCAGTATGTATCCTTCAACAGGCATTTATGTGCCCTACCATCGTGCAAGATCCCGGTAACACTGGGGCACGAGAAAGTGCCGAAATAAAGGACTCTTTTTTACATTGAGGGCTATGGGAAAAATGAAGAAAACGCCGCTACTCAGCCTAGATGGCGAATACAATAGCAAGCTTTACACCGTTAGTCCGTCCCAATAAAGTACGCCCTCGGGCCAAATTACAGATCGCTGCGTACAATAGAGGCCAAGAAAATTGACTTAGAAATTTTGGTGGTCGGCGTGTTGTGGGTACGAGAATCTCATTTTGGTCACTTTCACGTAGAAGCATGAAAATGGTGCCAAAACGTGCCCATGCGTGTCCAACCAACTCATGAATATTGGAAAATTGTTTCTCTCAAATAGTTTTGGAGATATAAGGGTCCAAAGTTGAAGGAAATTGACCTTTCAAGGGCCATAACTCGAAACTCAATGAAGGAAGACAACTCCCATTTTACCCCATGGCACTTGGGTTAAGGGCGCATCATTTGGCACCAATTATAGGCCGATATCATGAAGTCACCTTTGCACCATTTAGGCACTATCATCCTATTGGTGTCCCGCCAAAACTTGAGGCCCTTATAACTCGATTTTGTGTATTGCGATTGAGCTGAAATTTTGCATGCTGCTAGTAGACCTCAGTGCCTAGTGGCTTGCAAAATTTCGTGCCGCTACGAAGCGTATCTTGTGAGTTATAAGCCTTCAAACTTCGAGGAAATTAAAGTTTGTGCCTATTTTGCGGGAATACGAAATAAGATACAGAGGTGCAGTATGTATCCTTCAACAGGCATTTATGTGCCCTACCATCGTGCAAAATCCCGGTAACACTGGGGCACGAGAAAGTGCCGAAATAAAGGACTCTTTTTTACATTGAGGGCTATGGGAAAAATGAAGAAAACGCCGCTACTCAGCCTAGAGGGCGAATATAATAGCAAGCTTTACACCGTTAGTCCGTCCCAATAAAGTACGCCCTCGGGCCACATTACAGATCGCTGCGTACAATAGAGGCCAAGAAAATTGACTTAGAAATTTTGGTGGTCGGCGTGTTGTGGGTACGAGAATCTCATTTTGGTCACTTTCACGTAGAAGCATGAAAATGGTGCCAAAACGTGCCCATGCGTGTCCAACCAACTCATGAATATTGGAAAATTGTTTCTCTCAAATAGTTTTGGAGATATAAGGGTCCAAAGTTGAAGGAAATTGACCTTTCAAGGGCCATAACTCGAAACTCAATGAAGGAAGACAACTCCCATTTTACCCAATGGCACTTGGGTTAAGGGCGCATCATTTGGCACCAATTATAGGCCGATATCATGAAGTCACCTTTGCACCATTTAGGCACTATCATCCTATTGGTGTCCCGCCAAAACTTGAGGCCCTTATAACTCGCTTTTGTGTATTGCGATTGAGCTGAAATTTTGCATGCTGCTAGTAGACCTCAGTGCCTAGTGGCTTGCAAAATTTCGTGCCGCTACGAAGCGTATCTTGTGAGTTATAAGCCTTCAAACTTCGAGGAAATTAAAGTTTGTGCCTATTTTGCGGGAATACGAAATAAGATACAGAGGTGCAGTATGTATCCTTCAACAGGCATTTATGTGCCCTACCATCGTGCAAAATCCCGGTAACACTGGGGCACGAGAAAGTGCCGAAATAAAGGACTCTTTTTTACATTGAGGGCTATGGGAAAAATGAAGAAAACGCCGCTACTCAGCCTAGATGGCGAATACAATAGCAAGCTTTACACCGTTAGTCCGTCCCAATAAAGTACGCCCTCGGGCCAAATTACAGATCGCTGCGTACAATAGAGGCCAAGAAAATTGACTTAGAAATTTTGGTGGTCGGCGTGTTGTGGGTACGAGAATCTCATTTTGGTCACTTTCACGTAGAAGCATGAAAATGGTGCCAAAACGTGCCCATGCGTGTCCAACCAACTCATGAATATTGGAAAATTGTTTCTCTCAAATAGTTTTGGAGATATAAGGGTCCAAAGTTGAAGGAAATTGACCTTTCAAGGGCCATAACTCGAAACTCAATGAAGGAAGACAACTCCCATTTTACCCCATGGCACTTGGGTTAAGGGCGCATCATTTGGCACCAATTATAGGCCGATATCATGAAGTCACCTTTGCACCATTTAGGCACTATCATCCTATTGGTGTCCCGCCAAAACTTGAGGCCCTTATAACTCGATTTTGTGTATTGCGATTGAGCTGAAATTTTGCATGCTGCTAGTAGACCTCAGTGCCTAGTGGCTTGCAAAATTTCGTGCCGCTACGAAGCGTATCTTGTGAGTTATAAGCCTTCAAACTTCGAGGAAATTAAAGTTTGTGCCTATTTTGCGGGAATACGAAATAAGATACAGAGGTGCAGTATGTATCCTTCAACAGGCATTTATGTGCCCTACCATCGTGCAAAATCCCGGTAACACTGGGGCACGAGAAAGTGCCGAAATAAAGGACTCTTTTTTACATTGAGGGCTATGGGAAAAATGAAGAAAACGCCGCTACTCAGCCTAGAGGGCGAATATAATAGCAAGCTTTACACCGTTAGTCCGTCCCAATAAAGTACGCCCTCGGGCCACATTACAGATCGCTGCGTACAATAGAGGCCAAGAAAATTGACTTAGAAATTTTGGTGGTCGGCGTGTTGTGGGTACGAGAATCTCATTTTGGTCACTTTCACGTAGAAGCATGAAAATGGTGCCAAAACGTGCCCATGCGTGTCCAACCAACTCATGAATATTGGAAAATTGTTTCTCTCAAATAGTTTTGGAGATATAAGGGTCCAAAGTTGAAGGAAATTGACCTTTCAAGGGCCATAACTCGAAACTCAATGAAGGAAGACAACTCCCATTTTACCCCATGGCACTTGGGTTAAGGGCGCATCATTTGGCACCAATTATAGGCCGATATCATGAAGTCACCTTTGCACCATTTAGGCACTATCATCCTATTGGTGTCCCGCCAAAACTTGAGGCCCTTATAACTCGCTTTTGTGTATTGCGATTGAGCTGAAATTTTGCATGCTGCTAGTAGACCTCAGTGCCTAGTGGCTTGCAAAATTTCGTGCCGCTACGAAGCGTATCTTGTGAGTTATAAGCCTTCAAACTTCGAGGAAATTAAAGTTTGTGCCTATTTTGCGGGAATACGAAATAAGATACAGAGGTGCAGTATGTATCCTTCAACAGGCATTTATGTGCCCTACCATCGTGCAAAATCCCGGTAACACTGGGGCACGAGAAAGTGCCGAAATAAAGGACTCTTTTTTACATTGAGGGCTATGGGAAAAATGAAGAAAACGCCGCTACTCAGCCTAGAGGGCGAATACAATAGCAAGCTTTACACCGTTAGTCCGTCCCAATAAAGTACGCCCTCGGGCCAAATTACAGATCGCTGCGTACAATAGAGGCCAAGAAAATTGACTTAGAAATTTTGGTGGTCGGCGTGTTGTGGGTACGAGAATCTCATTTTGGTCACTTTCACGTAGAAGCATGAAAATGGTGCCAAAACGTGCCCATGCGTGTCCAACCAACTCATGAATATTGGAAAATTGTTTCTCTCAAATAGTTTTGGAGATATAAGGGTCCAAAGTTGAAGGAAATTGACCTTTCAAGGGCCATAACTCGAAACTCAATGAAGGAAGACAACTCCCATTTTACCCCATGGCACTTGGGTTAAGGGCGCATCATTTGGCACCAATTATAGGCCGATATCATGAAGTCACCTTTGCACCATTTAGGCACTATCATCCTATTGGTGTCCCGCCAAAACTTGAGGCCCTTATAACTCGCTTTTTTGCATTGCGATTGAGCTGAAATTTTGCATGCTGCTAGTAGACCTCAGTGCCTAGTGGCTTGCAAAATTTCGTGCCGCTACGAAGCGTATCTTGTGAGTTATAAGCCTTCAAACTTCGAGGAAATTAAAGTTTGTGCCTATTTTGCGGGAATACGAAATAAGATACAGAGGTGCAGTATGTATCCTTCAACAGGCATTTATGTGCCCTACCATCGTGCAAAATCCCGGTAACACTGGGGCACGAGAAAGTGCCGAAATAAAGGACTCTTTTTTACATTGATGGCTATGGGAAAAATGAAGAAAACGCCGCTACTCAGCCTAGAGGGCGAATACAATAGCAAGCTTTACACCGTTAGTCCGTCCCAATAAAGTACGCCCTCGGGCCAAATTACAGATCGCTGCGTACAATAGAGGCCAAGAAAATTGACTTAGAAATTTTGGTGGTCGGCGTGTTGTGGGTACGAGAATCTCATTTTGGTCACTTTCACGTAGAAGCATGAAAATGGTGCCAAAACGTGCCCATGCGTGTCCAACCAACTCATGAATATTGGAAAATTGTTTCTCTCAAATAGTTTTGGAGATATAAGGGTCCAAAGTTGAAGGAAATTGACCTTTCGAGGGCCATAACTCGAAACTCAATGAAGGAAGACAACTCCCATTTTACCCCATGGCACTTGGGTTAAGGGCGCATCATTTGGCACCAATTATAGGCCGATATCATGAAGTCACCTTTGCACCATTTAGGCACTATTATCCTATTGGTGTCCCGCCAAAACTTGAGGCCCTTATAACTCGCTTTTGTGTATTGCGATTGAGCTGAAATTTTGCATGCTGCTAGTAGACCTCAGTGCCTAGTGGCTTGCAAAATTTCGTGCCGCTACGAAGCGTATCTTGTGAGTTATAAGCCTTCAAACTTCGAGGAAATTAAAGTTTGTGCCTATTTTGCGGGAATACGAAATAAGATACAGAGGTGCAGTATGTATCCTTCAACAGGCATTTATGTGCCCTACCATCGTGCAAAATCCCGGTAACACTGGGGCACGAGAAAGTGCCGAAATAAAGGACTCTTTTTTACATTGAGGGCTATGGGAAAAATGAAGAAAACGCCGCTACTCAGCCTAGAGGGCGAATACAATAGCAAGCTTTACACCGTTAGTCCGTCCCAATAAAGTACGCCCTCGGGCCACATTACAGATCGCTGCGTACAATAGAGGCCAAGAAAATTGACTTAGAAATTTTGGTGGTCGGCGTGTTGTGGGTACGAGAATCTCATTTTGGTCACTTTCACGTAGAAGCATGAAAATGGTGCCAAAACGTGCCCATGCGTGTCCAACCAACTCATGAATATTGGAAAATTGTTTCTCTCAAATAGTTTTGGAGATATAAGGGTCCAAAGTTGAAGGAAATTGACCTTTCAAGGGCCATAACTCGAAACTCAATGAAGGAAGACAACTCCCATTTTACCCCATGGCACTTGGGTTAAGGGCGCATCATTTGGCACCAATTATAGGCCGATATCATGAAGTCACCTTTGCACCATTTAGGCACTATCATCCTATTGGTGTCCCGCCAAAACTTGAGGCCCTTATAACTCGCTTTTGTGTATTGCGATTGAGCTGAAATTTTGCATGCTGCTAGTAGACCTCAGTGCCTAGTGGCTTGCAAAATTTCGTGCCGCTACGAAGCGTATCTTGTGAGTTATAAGCCTTCAAACTTCGAGGAAATTAAAGTTTGTGCCTATTTTGCGGGAATACGAAATAAGATACAGAGGTGCAGTATGTATCCTTCAACAGGCATTTATGTGCCCTACCATCGTGCAAAATCCCGGTAACACTGGGGCACGAGAAAGTGCCGAAATAAAGGACTCTTTTTTACATTGAGGGCTATGGGAAAAATGAAGAAAACGCCGCTACTCAGCCTAGAGGGCGAATACAATAGCAAGCTTTACACCGTTAGTCCGTCCCAATAAAGTACGCCCTCGGGCCAAATTACAGATCGCTGCGTACAATAGAGGCCAAGAAAATTGACTTAGAAATTTTGGTGGTCGGCGTGTTGTGGGTACGAGAATCTCATTTTGGTCACTTTCACGTAGAAGCATGAAAATGGTGCCAAAACGTGCCCATGCGTGTCCAACCAACTCATGAATATTGGAAAATTGTTTCTCTCAAATAGTTTTGGAGATATAAGGGTCCAAAGTTGAAGGAAATTGACCTTTCAAGGGCCATAACTCGAAACTCAATGAAGGAAGACAACTCCCATTTTACCCCATGGCACTTGGGTTAAGGGCGCATCATTTGGCACCAATTATAGGCCGATATCATGAAGTCACCTTTGCACCATTTAGGCACTATCATCCTATTGGTGTCCCGCCAAAACTTGAGGCCCTTATAACTCGCTTTTGTGTATTGCGATTGAGCTGAAATTTTGCATGCTGCTAGTAGACCTCAGTGCCTAGTGGCTTGCAAAATTTCGTGCCGCTACGAAGCGTATCTTGTGAGTTATAAGCCTTCAAACTTCGAGGAAATTAAAGTTTGTGCCTATTTTGCGGGAATACGAAATAAGATACAGAGGTGCAGTATGTATCCTTCAACAGGCATTTATGTGCCCTACCATCGTGCAAAATCCCGGTAACACTGGGGCACGAGAAAGTGCCGAAATAAAGGACTCTTTTTTACATTGAGGGCTATGGGAAAAATGAAGAAAACGCCGCTACTCAGCCTAGAGGGCGAATACAATAGCAAGCTTTACACCGTTAGTCCGTCCCAATAAAGTACGCCCTCGGGCCAAATTACAGATCGCTGCGTACAATAGAGGCCAAGAAAATTGACTTAGAAATTTTGGTGGTCGGCGTGTTGTGGGTACGAGAATCTCATTTTGGTCACTTTCACGTAGAAGCATGAAAATGGTGCCAAAACGTGCCCATGCGTGTCCAACCAACTCATGAATATTGGAAAATTGTTTCTCTCAAATAGTTTTGGAGATATAAGGGTCCAAAGTTGAAGGAAATTGACCTTTCAAGGGCCATAACTCGAAACTCAATGAAGGAAGACAACTCCCATTTTACCCCATGGCACTTGGGTTAAGGGCGCATCATTTGGCACCAATTATAGGCCGATATCATGAAGTCACCTTTGCACCATTTAGGCACTATCATCCTATTGGTGTCCCGCCAAAACTTGAGGCCCTTATAACTCGCTTTTGTGTATTGCGATTGAGCTGAAATTTTGCATGCTGCTAGTAGACCTCAGTGCCTAGTGGCTTGCAAAATTTCGTGCCGCTACGAAGCGTATCTTGTGAGTTATAAGCCTTCAAACTTCGAGGAAATTAAAGTTTGTGCCTATTTTGCGGGAATACGAAATAAGATACAGAGGTGCAGTATGTATCCTTCAACAGGCATTTATGTGCCCTACCATCGTGCAAAATCCCGGTAACACTGGGGCACGAGAAAGTGCCGAAATAAAGGACTCTTTTTTACATTGAGGGCTATGGGAAAAATGAAGAAAACGCCGCTACTCAGCCTAGATGGCGAATACAATAGCAAGCTTTACACCGTTAGTCCGTCCCAATAAAGTACGCCCTCGGGCCAAATTACAGATCGCTGCGTACAATAGAGGCCAAGAAAATTGACTTAGAAATTTTGGTGGTCGGCGTGTTGTGGGTACGAGAATCTCATTTTGGTCACTTTTACGTAGAAGCATGAAAATGGTGCCAAAACGTGCCCATGCGTGTCCAACCAACTCATGAATATTGGAAAATTGTTTCTCTCAAATAGTTTTGGAGATATAAGGGTCCAAAGTTGAAGGAAATTGACCTTTCAAGGGCCATAACTCGAAACTCAATGAAGGAAGACAACTCCCATTTTACCCCATGGCACTTGGGTTAAGGGCGCATCATTTGGCACCAATTATAGGCCGATATCATGAAGACACCTTTGCACCATTTAGGCACTATCATCCTATTGGTGTCCCGCCAAAACTTGAGGCCCTTATAACTCGCTTTTGTGTATTGCGATTGAGCTGAAATTTTGCATGCTGCTAGTAGACCTCAGTGCCTAGTGGCTTGCAAAATTTCGTGCCGCTACGAAGCGTATCTTGTGAGTTATAAGCCTTCAAACTTCGAGGAAATTAAAGTTTGTGCCTATTTTGCGGGAATACGAAATAAGATACAGAGGTGCAGTATGTATCCTTCAACAGGCATTTATGTGCCCTACCATCGTGCAAAATCCCGGTCACTGGGGCACGAGAAAGTGCCGAAATAAAGGACTCTTTTTTACATTGAGGGCTATGGGAAAAATGAAGAAAACGCCGCTACTCAGCCTAGATGGCGAATACAATAGCAAGCTTTACACCGTTAGTCCGTCCCAATAAAGTACGCCCTCGGGCCAAATTACAGATCGCTGCGTACAATAGAGGCCAAGAAAATTGACTTAGAAATTTTGGTGGTCGGCGTGTTGTGGGTACGAGAATCTCATTTTGGTCACTTTCACGTAGAAGCATGAAAATGGTGCCAAAACGTGCCCATGCGTGTCCAACCAACTCATGAATATTGGAAAATTGTTTCTCTCAAATAGTTTTGGAGATATAAGGGTCCAAAGTTGAAGGAAATTGACCTTTCAAGGGCCATAACTCGAAACTCAATGAAGGAAGACAACTCCCATTTTACCCCATGGCACTTGGGTTAAGGGCGCATCATTTGGCACCAATTATAGGCCGATATCATGAAGTCACCTTTGCACCATTTAGGCACTATCATCCTATTGGTGTCCCGCCAAAACTTGAGGCCCTTATAACTCGCTTTTGTGTATTGCGATTGAGCTGAAATTTTGCATGCTGCTAGTAGACCTCAGTGCCTAGTGGCTTGCAAAATTTCGTGCCGCTACGAAGCGTATCTTGTGAGTTATAAGCCTTCAAACTTCGAGGAAATTAAAGTTTGTGCCTATTTTGCGGGAATACGAAATAAGATACAGAGGTGCAGTATGTATCCTTCAACAGGCATTTATGTGCCCTACCATCGTGCAAAATCCCGGTAACACTGGGGCACGAGAAAGTGCCGAAATAAAGGACTCTTTTTTACATTGAGGGCTATGGGAAAAATGAAGAAAACGCCGCTACTCAGCCTAGATGGCGAATACAATAGCAAGCTTTACACCGTTAGTCCGTCCCAATAAAGTACGCCCTCGGGCCAAATTACAGATCGCTGCGTACAATAGAGGCCAAGAAAATTGACTTAGAAATTTTGGTGGTCGGCGTGTTGTGGGTACGAGAATCTCATTTTGGTCACTTTCACGTAGAAGCATGAAAATGGTGCCAAAACGTGCCCATGCGTGTCCAACCAACTCATGAATATTGGAAAATTGTTTCTCTCAAATAGTTTTGGAGATATAAGGGTCCAAAGTTGAAGGAAATTGACCTTTCAAGGGCCATAACTCGAAACTCAATGAAGGAAGACAACTCCCATTTTACCCCATGGCACTTGGGTTAAGGGCGCATCATTTGGCACCAATTATAGGCCGATATCATGAAGTCACCTTTGCACCATTTAGGCACTATCATCCTATTGGTGTCCCGCCAAAACTTGAGGCCCTTATAACTCGCTTTTGTGTATTGCGATTGAGCTGAAATTTTGCATGCTGCTAGTAGACCTCAGTGCCTAGTGGCTTGCAAAATTTCGTGCCGCTACGAAGCGTATCTTGTGAGTTATAAGCCTTCAAACTTCGAGGAAATTAAAGTTTGTGCCTATTTTGCGGGAATACGAAATAAGATACAGAGGTGCAGTATGTATCCTTCAACAGGCATTTATGTGCCCTACCATCGTGCAAAATCCCGGTAACACTGGGGCACGAGAAAGTGCCGAAATAAAGGACTCTTTTTTACATTGAGGGCTATGGGAAAAATGAAGAAAACGCCGCTACTCAGCCTAGATGGCGAATACAATAGCAAGCTTTACACCGTTAGTCCGTCCCAATAAAGTACGCCCTCGGGCCAAATTACAGATCGCTGCGTACAATAGAGGCCAAGAAAATTGACTTAGAAATTTTGGTGGTCGGCGTGATGTGGGTACGAGAATCTCATTTTGGTCACTTTCACGTAGAAGCATGAAAATGGTGCCAAAACGTGCCCATGCGTGTCCAACCAACTCATGAATATTGGAAAATTGTTTCTCTCAAATAGTTTTGGAGATATAAGGGTCCAAAGTTGAAGGAAATTGACCTTTCAAGGGCCATAACTCGAAACTCAATGAAGGAAGACAACTCCCATTTTACCCCATGGCACTTGGGTTAAGGGCGCATCATTTGGCACCAATTATAGGCCGATATCATGAAGTCACCTTTGCACCATTTAGGCACTATCATCCTATTGGTGTCCCGCCAAAACTTGAGGCCCTTATAACTCGCTTTTGTGTATTGCGATTGAGCTGAAATTTTGCATGCTGCTAGTAGACCTCAGTGCCTAGTGGCTTGCAAAATTTCGTGCCGCTACGAAGCGTATCTTGTGAGTTATAAGCCTTCAAACTTCGAGGAAATTAAAGTTTGTGCCTATTTTGCGGGAATACGAAATAAGATACAGAGGTGCAGTATGTATCTTTCAACAGGCATTTATGTGCCCTACCATCGTGCAAAATCCCGGTAACACTGGGGCACGAGAAAGTGCCGAAATAAAGGACTCTTTTTTACATTGAGGGCTATGGGAAAAATGAAGAAAACGCCGCTACTAAGCCTAGAGGGCGAATACAATAGCAAGCTTTACACCGTTAGTCCGTCCCAATAAAGTACGCCCTCGGGCCAAATTACAGATCGCTGCGTACAATAGAGGCCAAGAAAATTGACTTAGAAATTTTGGTGGTCGGCGTGTTGTGGGTACGAGAATCTCATTTTGGTAGAAGCATGAAAATGGTGCCAAAACGTGCCCATGCGTGTCCAACCAACTCATGAATATTGGAAAATTGTTTCTCTCAAATAGTTTTGGAGATATAAGGGTCCAAAGTTGAAGGAAATTGACCTTTCAAGGGCCATAACTCGAAACTCAATGAAGGAAGACAACTCCCATTTTACCCCATGGCACTTGGGTTAAGGGCGCATCATTTGGCACCAATTATAGGCCGATATCATGAAGTCACCTTTGCACCATTTAGGCACTATCATCCTATTGGTGTCCCGCCAAAACTTGAGGCCCTTATAACTCGCTTTTGTGTATTGCGATTGAGCTGAAATTTTGCATGCTGCTAGTAGACCTCAGTGCCTAGTGGCTTGCAAAATTTCGTGCCGCTACGAAGCGTATCTTGTGAGTTATAAGCCTTCGAACTTCGAGGAAATTAAAGTTTGTGCCTATTTTGCGGGAATACGAAATAAGATACAGAGGTGCAGTATGTTTTCTTCAACAGGCATTTATGTGCCCTACCATCGTGCAAAATCCCGGTAACACTGGGGCACGAGAAAGTGCCGAAATAAAGGACTCTTTATAATAAAGGACATTGAGGGCTATGGGAAAAATGAAGAAAACGCCGCTACTCAGCCTAGAGGGCGAATACAATAGCAAGCTTTACACCGTTAGTCCGTCCCAATAAAGTACGCCCTCGGGCCAAATTACAGATCGCTGCGTACAATAGAGGCCAAGAAAATTGACTTAGAAATTTTGGTGGTCGGCGTGTTGTGGGTACGAGAATCTCATTTTGGTCACTTTCACGTAGAAGCATGAAAATGGTGCCAAAACGTGTCCATGCGTGTCCAACCAACTCATGAATATTGGAAAATTGTTTCTCTCAAATAGTTTTGGAGATATAAGGGTCCAAAGTTGAAGGAAATTGACCTTTCAAGGGCCATAACTCGAAACTCAATGAAGGAAGACAACTCCCATTTTACCCCATGGCACTTGGGTTAAGGGCGCATCATTTGGCACCAATTATAGGCCGATATCATGAAGTCACCTTTGCACCATTTAGGCACTATCATCCTATTGGTGTCCCGCCAAAACTTGAGGCCCTTATAACTCGCTTTTGTGTATTGCGATTGAGCTGAAATTTTGCATGCTGCTAGTAGACCTCAGTGCCTAGTGGCTTGCAAAATTTCGTGCCGCTACGAAGCGTATCTTGTGAGTTATAAGCCTTCAAACTTCGAGGAAATTAAAGTTTGTGCCTATTTTGCGGGAATACGAAATAAGATACCGAGGTGCAGTATGTATCCTTCAACAGGCATTTATGTGCCCTACCATCGTGCAAAATCCCGGTAACACTGGGGCACGAGAAAGTGCCGAAATAAAGGACTCTTTAAAATAAAGGACATTGAGGGCTATGGGAAAAATGAAGAAAACGCCGCTACTCAGCCTAGAGGGCGAATACAATAGCAAGCTTTACACCGTTAGTCCGTCCCAATAAAGTACGCCCTCGGGCCAAATTACAGATCGCTGCGTACAATAGAGGCCAAGAAAATTGACTTAGAAATTTTGGTGGTCGGCGTGTTGTGGGTACGAGAATCTCATTTTGGTCACTTTCACGTAGAAGCATGACAATGGTGCCAAAACGTGCCCATGCGTGTCCAACCAACTCATGAATATTGGAAAATTGTTTCTCTCAAATAGTTTTGGAGATATAAGGGTCCAAAGTTGAAGGAAATTGACCTTTCAAGGGCCATAACTCGAAACTCAATGAAGGAAGACAACTCCCATTTTACCCCATGGCACTTGGGTTAAGGGCGCATCATTTGGGACCAATTATAGGCCGATATCATGAAGTCACCTTTGCACCATTTAGGCACTATCATCCTATTGGTGTCCCGCCAAAACTTGAGGCCCTTATAACTCGCTTTTGTGTATTGCGATTGAGCTGAAATTTTGCATGCTGCTAGTAGACCTCAGTGCCTAGTGGCTTGCAAAATTTCGTGCCGCTACGAAGCGTATCTTGTGAGTTATAAGCCTTCAAACTTCGAGGAAATTAAAGTTTGTGCCTATTTTGCGGGAATACGAAATAAGATACAGAGGTGCAGTATGTATCCTTCAACAGGCATTTATGTGCCCTACCATCGTGCAAAATCCCGGTAACACTGGGGCACGAGAAAGTGCCGAAATAAAGGACTCTTTTTTACATTGAGGGCTATGGGAAAAATGAAGAAAACGCCGCTACTCAGCCTAGAGGGCGAATACAATAGCAAGCTTTACACCGTTAGTCCGTCCCAATAAAGTACGCCCTCGGGCCAAATTACAGATCGCTGCGTACAATAGAGGCCAAGAAAATTGACTTAGAAATTTTGGTGGTCGGCGTGTTGTGGGTACGAGAATCTCATTTTGGTCACTTTCACGTAGAAGCATGAAAATGGTGCCAAAACGTGCCCATGCGTGTCCAACCAACTCATGAATATTGGAAAATTGTTTCTCTCAAATAGTTTTGGAGATATAAGGGTCCAAAGTTGAAGGAAATTGACCTTTCAATGGCCATAACTCGAAACTCAATGAAGGAAGACAACTCCCATTTTACCCCATGGCACTTGGGTTAAGGGCGCATCATTTGGCACCAATTATAGGCCGATATCATGAAGTCACCTTTGCACCATTTAGGCACTATCATCCTATTGGTGTCCCGCCAAAACTTGAGGCCCTTATAACTCGCTTTTGTGTATTGCGATTGAGCTGAAATTTTGCATGCTGCTAGTAGACCTCAGTGCCTAGTGGCTTGCAAAATTTCGTGCCGCTACGAAGCGTATCTTGTGAGTTATAAGCCTTCAAACTTCGATGAAATTAAAGTTTGTGCCTATTTTGCGGGAATACGAAATAAGATACAGAGGTGCAGTATGTATCCTTCAACAGGCATTTATGTGCCCTACCATCGTGCAAAATCCCGGTAACACTGGGGCACGAGAAAGTGCCGAAATAAAGGACTCTTTTTTACATTGAGGGCTATGGGAAAAATGAAGAAAACGCCGCTACTCAGCCTAGAGGGCGAATACAATAGCAAGCTTTACACCGTTAGTCCGTCCCAATAAAGTACGCCCTCGGGCCAAATTACAGATCGCTGCGTACAATAGAGGCCAAGAAAATTGACTTAGAAATTTTGGTGGTCGGCGTGTTGTGGGTACGAGAATCTCATTTTGGTAGAAGCATGAAAATGGTGCCAAAACGTGCCCATGCGTGTCCAACCAACTCATGAATATTGGAAAATTGTTTCTCTCAAATAGTTTTGGAGATATAAGGGTCCAAAGTTGAAGGAAATTGACCTTTCAAGGGCCATAACTCGAAACTCAATGAAGGAAGACAACTCCCATTTTACCCCATGGCACTTGGGTTAAGGGCGCATCATTTGGCACCAATTATAGGCCGATATCATGAAGTCACCTTTGCACCATTTAGGCACTATCATCCTATTGGTGTCCCGCCAAAACTTGAGGCCCTTATAACTCGCTTTTGTGTATTGCGATTGAGCTGAAATTTTGCATGCTGCTAGTAGACCTCAGTGCCTAGTGGCTTGCAAAATTTCGTGCCGCTACGAAGCGTATCTTGTGAGTTATAAGCCTTCAAACTTCGAGGAAATTAAAGTTTGTGCCTATTTTGCGGGAATACGAAATAAGATACAGAGGTGCAGTATGTGTCCTTCAACAGGCATTTATGTGCCCTAATATCGTGCAAAATCCCGGTAACACTGGGGCACGAGAAAGTGCCGAAATAAAGGACTCTTTTTTACATTGAGGGCTATGGGAAAAATGAAGAAAACGCCGCTACTCAGCCTAGAGGGCGAATACAATAGCAAGCTTTACACCGTTAGTCCGTCCCAATAAAGTACGCCCTCGGGCCAAATTACAGATCGCTGCGTACAATAGAGGCCAAGAAAATTGACTTAGAAATTTTGGTGGTCGGCGTTTTGTGGGTACGAGAATCTCATTTTGGTCACTTTCACGTAGAAGCATGAAAATGGTGCCAAAACGTGCCCATGCGTGTCCAACCAACTCATGAATATTGGAAAATTGTTTCTCTCAAATAGTTTTGGAGATATAAGGGTCCAAAGTTGAAGGAAATTGACCTTTCAAGGGCCATAACTCGAAACTCAATGAAGGAAGACAACTCCCATTTTACCCCATGGCACTTGGGTTAAGGGCGCATCATTTGGCACCAATTATAGGCCGATATCATGAAGTCACCTTTGCACCATTTAGGCACTATCATCCTATTGGTGTCCCGTCAAAACTTGAGGCCCTTATAACTCACTTTTGTGTATTGCGATTGAGCTGAAATTTTGCATGCTGCTAGTAGACCTCAGTGCCTAGTGGCTTGCAAAATTTCGTGCCGCTACGAAGCGTATCTTGTGAGTTATAAGCCTTCAAACTTCGAGGAAATTAAAGTTTGTGCCTATTTTGCGGGAATACGAAATAAGATACAGAGGTGCAGTATGTTTTCTTCAACAGGCATTTATGTGCCCTACCATCGTGCAAAATCCCGGTAACACTGGGGCACGAGAAAGTGCCGAA
Organism: Lucinisca nassula; assembly: GCA_963580285.1. Lineage (NCBI taxonomy): Eukaryota > Metazoa > Mollusca > Bivalvia > Lucinida > Lucinidae > Lucinisca > Lucinisca nassula. Next base: position 132,874,619 of record OY757023.1, read on the forward strand.
ATAAAGGACTCTTTATAATAAAGGACATTGAGGGCTATGGGAAAAATGAAGAAAACGCCGCTACTCAGCCTAGAGGGCGAATACAATAGCAAGCTTTACACCGTTAGTCCGTCCCAATAAAGTACGCCCTCGGGCCAAATTACAGATCGCTGCGTACAATAGAGGCCAAGAAAATTGACTTAGAAATTTTGGTGGTCGGCGTGTTGTGGGTACGAGAATCTCATTTTGGTCACTTTCACGTAGAAGCATGAAAATGGTGCCAAAACGTGTCCATGCGTGTCCAACCAACTCATGAATATTGGAAAATTGTTTCTCTCAAATAGTTTTGGAGATATAAGGGTCCAAAGTTGAAGGAAATTGACCTTTCAAGGGCCATAACTCGAAACTCAATGAAAGAAGACAACTCCCATTTTACCCCATGGCACTTGGGTTAAGGGCGCATCATTTGGCACCAATTATAGGCCGATATCATGAAGTCACCTTTGCACCATTTAGGCACTATCATCCTATTGGTGTCCCGCCAAAACTTGAGGCCCTTATAACTCGCTTTTGTGTATTGCGATTGAGCTGAAATTTTGCATGCTGCTAGTAGACCTCAGTGCCTAGTGGCTTGCAAAATTTCGTGCCGCTACGAAGCGTATCTTGTGAGTTATAAGCCTTCAAACTTCGAGGAAATTAAAGTTTGTGCCTATTTTGCGGGAATACGAAATAAGATACCGAGGTGCAGTATGTATCCTTCAACAGGCATTTATGTGCCCTACCATCGTGCAAAATCCCGGTAACACTGGGGCACGAGAAAGTGCCGAAATAAAGGACTCTTTATAATAAAGGACATTGAGGGCTATGGGAAAAATGAAGAAAACGCCGCTACTCAGCCTAGAGGGCGAATACAATAGCAAGCTTTACACCGTTAGTCCGTCCCAATAAAGTACGCCCTCGGGCCAAATTACAGATCGCTGCGTACAATAGAGGCCAAGAAAATTGACTTAGAAATTTTGGTGGTCGGCGTGTTGTGGGTACGAGAATCTCATTTTGGTCACTTTCACGTAGAAGCATGACAATGGTGCCAAAACGTGCCCATGCGTGTCCAACCAACTCATGAATATTGGAAAATTGTTTCTCTCAAATAGTTTTGGAGATATAAGGGTCCAAAGTTGAAGGAAATTGACCTTTCAAGGGCCATAACTCGAAACTCAATGAAGGAAGACAACTCCCATTTTACCCCATGGCACTTGGGTTAAGGGCGCATCATTTGGGACCAATTATAGGCCGATATCATGAAGTCACCTTTGCACCATTTAGGCACTATCATCCTATTGGTGTCCCGCCAAAACTTGAGGCCCTTATAACTCGCTTTTGTGTATTGCGATTGAGCTGAAATTTTGCATGCTGCTAGTAGACCTCAGTGCCTAGTGGCTTGCAAAATTTCGTGCCGCTACGAAGCGTATCTTGTGAGTTATAAGCCTTCAAACTTCGAGGAAATTAAAGTTTGTGCCTATTTTGCGGGAATACGAAATAAGATACAGAGGTGCAGTATGTATCCTTCAACAGGCATTTATGTGCCCTACCATCGTGCAAAATCCCGGTAACACTGGGGCACGAGAAAGTGCCGAAATAAAGGACTCTTTTTTACATTGAGGGCTATGGGAAAAATGAAGAAAACGCCGCTACTCAGCCTAGAGGGCGAATACAATAGCAAGCTTTACACCGTTAGTCCGTCCCAATAAAGTACGCCCTCGGGCCAAATTACAGATCGCTGCGTACAATAGAGGCCAAGAAAATTGACTTAGAAATTTTGGTGGTCGGCGTGTTGTGGGTACGAGAATCTCATTTTGGTCACTTTCACGTAGAAGCATGAAAATGGTGCCAAAACGTGCCCATGCGTGTCCAACCAACTCATGAATATTGGAAAATTGTTTCTCTCAAATAGTTTTGGAGATATAAGGGTCCAAAGTTGAAGGAAATTGACCTTTCAATGGCCATAACTCGAAACTCAATGAAGGAAGACAACTCCCATTTTACCCCATGGCACTTGGGTTAAGGGCGCATCATTTGGCACCAATTATAGGCCGATATCATGAAGTCACCTTTGCACCATTTAGGCACTATCATCCTATTGGTGTCCCGCCAAAACTTGAGGCCCTTATAACTCGCTTTTGTGTATTGCGATTGAGCTGAAATTTTGCATGCTGCTAGTAGACCTCAGTGCCTAGTGGCTTGCAAAATTTCGTGCCGCTACGAAGCGTATCTTGTGAGTTATAAGCCTTCAAACTTCGAGGAAATTAAAGTTTGTGCCTATTTTGCGGGAATACGAAATAAGATACAGAGGTGCAGTATGTATCCTTCAACAGGCATTTATGTGCCCTACCATCGTGCAAAATCCCGGTAACACTGGGGCACGAGAAAGTGCCGAAATAAAGGACTCTTTTTTACATTGAGGGCTATGGGAAAAATGAAGAAAACGCCGCTACTCAGCCTAGAGGGCGAATACAATAGCAAGCTTTACACCGTTAGTCCGTCCCAATAAAGTACGCCCTCGGGCCAAATTACAGATCGCTGCGTACAATAGAGGCCAAGAAAATTGACTTAGAAATTTTGGTGGTCGGCGTGTTGTGGGTACGAGAATCTCATTTTGGTAGAAGCATGAAAATGGTGCCAAAACGTGCCCATGCGTGTCCAACCAACTCATGAATATTGGAAAATTGTTTCTCTCAAATAGTTTTGGAGATATAAGGGTCCAAAGTTGAAGGAAATTGACCTTTCAAGGGCCATAACTCGAAACTCAATGAAGGAAGACAACTCCCATTTTACCCCATGGCACTTGGGTTAAGGGCGCATCATTTGGCACCAATTATAGGCCGATATCATGAAGTCACCTTTGCACCATTTAGGCACTATCATCCTATTGGTGTCCCGCCAAAACTTGAGGCCCTTATAACTCGCTTTTGTGTATTGCGATTGAGCTGAAATTTTGCATGCTGCTAGTAGACCTCAGTGCCTAGTGGCTTGCAAAATTTCGTGCCGCTACGAAGCGTATCTTGTGAGTTATAAGCCTTCAAACTTCGAGGAAATTAAAGTTTGTGCCTATTTTGCGGGAATACGAAATAAGATACAGAGGTGCAGTATGTATCCTTCAACAGGCATTTATGTGCCCTACCATCGTGCAAAATCCCGGTAACACTGGGGCACGAGAAAGTGCCGAAATAAAGGACTCTTTTTTACATTGAGGGCTATGGGAAAAATGAAGAAAACGCCGCTACTCAACCTAGAGGGCGAATACAATAGCAAGCTTTACACCGTTAGTCCGTCCCAATAAAGTACGCCCTCGGGCCAAATTACAGATCGCTGCGTACAATAGAGGCCAAGAAAATTGACTTAGAAATTTTGGTGGTCGGCGTGTTGTGGGTACGAGAATCTCATTTTGGTCACTTTCACGTAGAAGCATGAAAATGGTGCCAAAACGTGCCCATGCGTGTCCAACCAACTCATGAATATTGGAAAATTGTTTCTCTCAAATAGTTTTGGAGATATAAGGGTCCAAAGTTGAAGGAAATTGACCTTTCAAGGGCCATAACTCGAAACTCAATGAAGGAAGACAACTCCCATTTTACCCCATGGCACTTGGGTTAAGGGCGCATCATTTGGCACCAATTATAGGCCGATATCATGAAGTCACCTTTGCACCATTTAGGCACTATCATCCTATTGGTGTCCCGCCAAAACTTGAGGCCCTTATAACTCGCTTTTGTGTATTGCGATTGAGCTGAAATTTTGCATGCTGCTAGTAGACCTCAGTGCCTAGTGGCTTGCAAAATTTCGTGCCGCTACGAAGCGTATCTTGTGAGTTATAAGCCTTCAAACTTCGAGGAAATTAAAGTTTGTGCCTATTTTGCGGGAATACGAAATAAGATACAGAGGTGCAGTATGTGTCCTTCAACAGGCATTTATGTGCCCTAATATCGTGCAAAATCCCGGTAACACTGGGGCACGAGAAAGTGCCGAAATAAAGGACTCTTTTTTACATTGAGGGCTATGGGAAAAATGAAGAAAACGCCGCTACTCAGCCTAGAGGGCGAATACAATAGCAAGCTTTACACCGTTAGTCCGTCCCAATAAAGTACGCCCTCGGGCCAAATTACAGATCGCTGCGTACAATAGAGGCCAAGAAAATTGACTTAGAAATTTTGGTGGTCGGCGTTTTGTGGGTACGAGAATCTCATTTTGGTCACTTTCACGTAGAAGCATGAAAATGGTGCCAAAACGTGCCCATGCGTGTCCAACCAACTCATGAATATTGGAAAATTGTTTCTCTCAAATAGTTTTGGAGATATAAGGGTCCAAAGTTGAAGGAAATTGACCTTTCAAGGGCCATAACTCGAAACTCAATGAAGGAAGACAACTCCCATTTTACCCCATGGCACTTGGGTTAAGGGCGCATCATTTGGCACCAATTATAGGCCGATATCATGAAGTCACCTTTGCACCATTTAGGCACTATCATCCTATTGGTGTCCCGTCAAAACTTGAGGCCCTTATAACTCACTTTTGTGTATTGCGATTGAGCTGAAATTTTGCATGCTGCTAGTAGACCTCAGTGCCTAGTGGCTTGCAAAATTTCGTGCCGCTACGAAGCGTATCTTGTGAGTTATAAGCCTTCAAACTTCGAGGAAATTAAAGTTTGTGCCTATTTTGCGGGAATACGAAATAAGATACAGAGGTGCAGTATGTTTTCTTCAACAGGCATTTATGTGCCCTACCATCGTGCAAAATCCCGGTAACACTGGGGCACGAGAAAGTGCCGAAATAAAGGACTCTTTATAATAAAGGACATTGAGGGCTATGGGAAAAATGAAGAAAACGCCGCTACTCAGCCTAGAGGGCGAATACAATAGCAAGCTTTACACCGTTAGTCCGTCCCAATAAAGTACGCCCTCGGGCCAAATTACAGATCGCTGCGTACAATAGAGGCCAAGAAAATTGACTTAGAAATTTTGGTGGTCGGCGTGTTGTGGGTACGAGAATCTCATTTTGGTCACTTTCACGTAGAAGCATGAAAATGGTGCCAAAACGTGTCCATGCGTGTCCAACCAACTCATGAATATTGGAAAATTGTTTCTCTCAAATAGTTTTGGAGATATAAGGGTCCAAAGTTGAAGGAAATTGACCTTTCAAGGGCCATAACTCGAAACTCAATGAAGGAAGACAACTCCCATTTTACCCCATGGCACTTGGGTTAAGGGCGCATCATTTGGCACCAATTATAGGCCGATATCATGAAGTCACCTTTGCACCATTTAGGCACTATCATCCTATTGGTGTCCCGCAAAACTTGAGGCCCTTATAACTCGCTTTTGTGTATTGCGATTGAGCTGAAATTTTGCATGCTGCTAGAAGACCTCAGTGCCTAGTGGCTTGCAAAATTTCGTGCCGCTACGAAGCGTATCTTGTGAGTTATAAGCCTTCAAACTTCGAGGAAATTAAAGTTTGTGCCTATTTTGCGGGAATACGAAATAAGATACCGAGGTGCAGTATGTATCCTTCAACAGGCATTTATGTGCCCTACCATCGTGCAAAATCCCGGTAACACTGGGGCACGAGAAAGTGCCGAAATAAAGGACTCTTTATAATAAAGGACATTGAGGGCTATGGGAAAAATGAAGAAAACGCCGCTACTCAGCCTAGAGGGCGAATACAATAGCAAGCTTTACACCGTTAGTCCGTCCCAATAAAGTACGCCCTCGGGCCAAATTACAGATCGCTGCGTACAATAGAGGCCAAGAAAATTGACTTAGAAATTTTGGTGGTCGGCGTGTTGTGGGTACGAGAATCTCATTTTGGTCACTTTCACGTAGAAGCATGACAATGGTGCCAAAACGTGCCCATGCGTGTCCAACCAACTCATGAATATTGGAAAATTGTTTCTCTCAAATAGTTTTGGAGATATAAGGGTCCAAAGTTGAAGGAAATTGACCTTTCAAGGGCCATAACTCGAAACTCAATGAAGGAAGACAACTCCCATTTTACCCCATGGCACTTGGGTTAAGGGCGCATCATTTGGGACCAATTATAGGCCGATATCATGAAGTCACCTTTGCACCATTTAGGCACTATCATCCTATTGGTGTCCCGCCAAAACTTGAGGCCCTTATAACTCGCTTTTGTGTATTGCGATTGAGCTGAAATTTTGCATGCTGCTAGTAGACCTCAGTGCCTAGTGGCTTGCAAAATTTCGTGCCGCTACGAAGCGTATCTTGTGAGTTATAAGCCTTCAAACTTCGAGGAAATTAAAGTTTGTGCCTATTTTGCGGGAATACGAAATAAGATACAGAGGTGCAGTATGTATCCTTCAACAGGCATTTATGTGCCCTACCATCGTGCAAAATCCCGGTAACACTGGGGCACGAGAAAGTGCCGAAATAAAGGACTCTTTTTTACATTGAGGGCTATGGGAAAAATGAAGAAAACGCCGCTACTCAGCCTAGAGGGCGAATACAATAGCAAGCTTTACACCGTTAGTCCGTCCCAATAAAGTACGCCCTCGGGCCAAATTACAGATCGCTGCGTACAATAGAGGCCAAGAAAATTGACTTAGAAATTTTGGTGGTCGGCGTGTTGTGGGTACGAGAATCTCATTTTGGTCACTTTCACGTAGAAGCATGAAAATGGTGCCAAAACGTGCCCATGCGTGTCCAACCAACTCATGAATATTGGAAAATTGTTTCTCTCAAATAGTTTTGGAGATATAAGGGTCCAAAGTTGAAGGAAATTGACCTTTCAATGGCCATAACTCGAAACTCAATGAAGGAAGACAACTCCCATTTTACCCCATGGCACTTGGGTTAAGGGCGCATCATTTGGCACCAATTATAGGCCGATATCATGAAGTCACCTTTGCACCATTTAGGCACTATCATCCTATTGGTGTCCCGCCAAAACTTGAGGCCCTTATAACTCGCTTTTGTGTATTGCGATTGAGCTGAAATTTTGCATGCTGCTAGTAGACCTCAGTGCCTAGTGGCTTGCAAAATTTCGTGCCGCTACGAAGCGTATCTTGTGAGTTATAAGCCTTCAAACTTCGAGGAAATTAAAGTTTGTGCCTATTTTGCGGGAATACGAAATAAGATACAGAGGTACAGTATGTATCCTTCAACAGGCATTTATGTGCCCTACCATCGTGCAAAATCCCGGTAACACTGGGGCACGAGAAAGTGCCGAAATAAAGGACTCTTTTTTACATTGAGGGCTATGGGAAAAATGAAGAAAACGCCGCTACTCAGCCTAGAGGGCGAATACAATAGCAAGCTTTACACCGTTAGTCCGTCCCAATAAAGTACGCCCTCGGGCCAAATTACAGATCGCTGCGTACAATAGAGGCCACGAAAATTGACTTAGAAATTTTGGTGGTCGGCGTGTTGTGGGTACGAGAATCTCATTTTGGTCACTTTCACGTAGAAGCATGAAAATGGTGCCAAAACGTGCCCATGCGTGTCCAACCAACTCATGAATATTGGAAAATTGTTTCTCTCAAATAGTTTTGGAGATATAAGGGTCCAAAGTTGAAGGAAATTGACCTTTCAAGGGCCATAACTCGAAACTCAATGAAAGAAGACAACTCCCATTTTACCCCATGGCACTTGGGTTAAGGGCGCATTATTTGGCACCAATTATAGGCCGATATCATGAAGTCACCTTTGCACCATTTAGGCACTATCATCCTATTGGTGTCCCGCCAAAACTTGAGGCCCTTATAACTCGCTTTTGTGTATTGCGATTGAGCTGAAATTTTGCATGCTGCTAGTAGACCTCAGTGCCTAGTGGCTTGCAAAATTTCGTGCCGCTACGAAGCGTATCTTGTGAGTTATAAGCCTTCAAACTTCGAGGAAATTAAAGTTTGTGCCTATTTTGCGGGAATACGAAATAAGATACAGAGGTGCAGTATGTATCCTTCAACAGGCATTTATGTGTCCTACCATCGTGCAAAATCCCGGTAACACTGGGGCACGAGAAAGTGCCGAAATAAAGGACTCTTTTTTACATTGAGGGCTATGGGAAAATGAAGAAAACGCCGCTACTCAGCCTAGAGGGCGAATACAATAGCAAGCTTTACACCGTTAGTCCGTCCCAATAAAGTACGCCCTCGGGCCAAATTACAGATCGCTGCGTACAATAGATGCCAAGAAAATTGACTTAGAAATTTTGGTGGTCGGCGTGTTGTGGGTACGAGAATCTCATTTTGGTCACTTTCAAGTAGAAGCATGAAAATGGTGCCAAAACGTGCCCATGCGTGTCCAACCAACTCATGAATATTGGAAAATTGTTTCTCTCAAATAGTTTTGGAGATATAAGGGTCCAAAGTTGAAGGAAATTGACCTTTCAAGGGCCATAACTCGAAACTCAATGAAGGAAGACAACTCCCATTTTACCCCATGGCACTTGGGTTAAGGGCGCATCATTTGGCACCAATTATAGGCCGATATCATGAAGTCACCTTTGCACCATTTAGGCACTATCATCCTATTGGTGTCCCGCCAAAACTTGAGGCCCTTATAACTCGCTTTTGTGTATTGCGATTGAGCTGAAATTTTGCATGCTGCTAGTAGACCTCAGTGCCTAGTGGCTTGCAAAATTTCGTGCCGCTACGAAGCGTATCTTGTGAGTTATAAGCCTTCAAACTTCGAGGAAATTAAAGTTTGTGCCTATTTTGCGGGAATACGAAATAAGATACAGAGGTGCAGTATGTATCCTTCAACAGGCATTTATGTGCCCTACCATCGTGCAAAATCCCGGTAACACTGGGGCACGAGAAAGTGCCGAAATAAAGGACTCTTTTTTACATTGAGGGCTATGGGAAAAATGAAGAAAACGCCGCTACTCAGCCAAGAGGGCGAATACAATAGCAAGCTTTACACCGTTAGTCCGTCCCAATAAAGTACGCCCTCGGGCCAAATTACAGATCGCTGCGTACAATAGAGGCCAAGAAAATTGACTTAGAAATTTTGGTGGTCGGCGTGTTGTGGGTACGAGAATCTCATTTTGGTCACTTTCACGTAGAAGCATGAAAATGGTGCCAAAACGTGCCCATGCGTGTCCAACCAACTCATGAATATTGGAAAATTGTTTCTCTCAAATAGTTTTGGAGATATAAGGGTCCAAAGTTGAAGGAAATTGACCTTTCAAGGGCCATAACTCGAAACTCAATGAAGGAAGACAACTCCCATTTTACCCCATGGCACTTGGGTTAAGGGCGCATCATTTGGCACCAATTATAGGCCGATATCATGAAGTCACCTTTGCACCATTTAGGCACTATCATCCTATTGGTGTCCCGCCAAAACTTGAGGCCCTTATAACTCGATTTTGTGTATTGCGATTGAGCTGAAATTTTGCATGCTGCTAGTAGACCTCAGTGCCTAGTGGCTTGCAAAATTTCGTGCCGCTACGAAGCGTATCTTGTGAGTTATAAGCCTTCAAACTTCGAGGAAATTAAAGTTTGTGCCTATTTTGCGGGAATACGAAATAAGATACAGAGGTGCAGTATGTATCCTTCAACAGGCATTTATGTGCCCTACCATCGTGCAAAATCCCGGTAACACTGGGGCACGAGAAAGTGCCGAAATAAAGGACTCTTTTTTACATTGAGGGCTATGGGAAAATGAAGAAAACGCCGCTACTCAGCCTAGAGGGCGAATACAATAGCAAGCTTTACACCGTTAGTCCGTCCCAATAAAGTACGCCCTCGGGCCAAATTACAGATCGCTGCGTACAATAGAGGCCAAGAAAATTGACTTAGAAATTTTGGTGGTCGGCGTGTTGTGGGTACGAGAATCTCATTTTGGTCACTTTCACGTAGAAGCATGAAAATGGTGCCAAAACGTGCCCATGCGTGTCCAACCAGCTCATGAATATTGGAAAATTGTTTCTCTCAAATAGTTTTGGAGATATAAGGGTCCAAAGTTGAAGGAAATTGACCTTTCAAGGGCCATAACTCGAAACTCAATGAAGGAAGACAACTCCCATTTTACCCCATGGCACTTGGGTTAAGGGCGCATCATTTGGCACCAATTATAGGCCGATATCATGAAGTCACCTTTGCACCATTTAGGCACTATCATCCTATTGGTGTCCCGCCAAAACTTGAGGCCCTTATAACTCGCTTTTGTGTATTGCGATTGAGCTGAAATTTTGCATGCTGCTAGTAGACCTCAGTGCCTAGTGGCTTGCAAAATTTCGTGCCGCTACGAAGCGTATCTTGTGAGTTATAAGCCTTCAAACTTCGAGGAAATTAAAGTTTGTGCCTATTTTGCGGGAATACGAAATAAGATACAGAGGTGCAGTATGTATCCTTCAACAGGCATTTATGTGCCCTACCATCGTGCAAAATCCCGGTAACACTGGGGCACGAGAAAGTGCCGAAATAAAGGACTCTTTTTTACATTGAGGGCTATGGGAAAAATGAAGAAAACGCCGCTACTCAGCCTAGAGGGCGAATACAATAGCAAGCTTTACACCGTTAGTCCGTCCCAATAAAGTACGCCCTCGGGCCAAATTACAGATCGCTGCGTACAATAGAGGCCAAGAAAATTGACTTAGAAATTTTGGTGGTCGGCGTGTTGTGGGTACGAGAATCTCATTTTGGTCACTTTCACGTAGAAGCATGAAAATGGTGCCAAAACGTGCCCATGCGTGTCCAACCAACTCATGAATATTGGAAAATTGTTTCTCGCAAATAGTTTTGGAGATATAAGGGTCCAAAGTTGAAGGAAATTGACCTTTCAAGGGCCATAACTCGAAACTCAATGAAGGAAGACAACTCCCATTTTACCCCATGGCACTTGGGTTAAGGGCGCATCATTTGGCACCAATTATAGGCCGATATCATGAAGTCACCTTTGCACCATTTAGGCACTATCATCCTATTGGTGTCCCGCCAAAACTTGAGGCCCTTATAACTCGCTTTTGTGTATTGCGATTGAGCTGAAATTTTGCATGCTGCTAGTAGACCTCAGTGCCTAGTGGCTTGCCAAATTTCGTGCCGCTACGAAGCGTATCTTGTGAGTTATAAGCCTTCAAACTTCGAGGAAATTAAAGTTTGTGCCTATTTTGCGGGAATACGAAATAAGATACAGAGGTGCAGTATGTATCCTTCAACAGGCATTTATGTGCCCTACCATCGTGCAAAATCCCGGTAACACTGGGGCACGAGAAAGTGCCGAAATAAAGGACTCTTTTTTACATTGAGGGCTATGGGAAAAATGAAGAAAACGCCGCTACTCAGCCTAGAGGGCGAATACAATAGCAAGCTTTACACCGTTAGTCCGTCCCAATAAAGTACGCCCTCGGGCCAAATTACAGATCGCTGCGTACAATAGAGGCCAAGAAAATTGACTTAGAAATTTTGGTGGTCGGCGTGTTGTGGGTACGAGAATCTCATTTTGGTCACTTTCACGTAGAAGCATGAAAATGGTGCCAAAACGTGCCCATGCGTGTCCAACCAACTCATGAATATTGGAAAATTGTTTCTCGCAAATAGTTTTGGAGATATAAGGGTCCAAAGTTGAAGGAAATTGACCTTTCAAGGGCCATAACTCGAAACTCAATGAAGGAAGACAACTCCCATTTTACCCCATGGCACTTGGGTTAAGGGCGCATCATTTGGCACCAATTATAGGCCGATATCATGAAGTCAACTTTGCACCATTTAGGCACTATCATCCTATTGGTGTCCCGCCAAAACTTGAGGCCCTTATAACTCGCTTTTGTGTATTGCGATTGAGCTGAAATTTTGCATGCTGCTAGTAGACCTCAGTGCCTAGTGGCTTGCAAAATTTCGTGCCGCTACGAAGCGTATCTTGTGAGTTATAAGCCTTCAAACTTCGAGGAAATTAAAGTTTGTGCCTATTTTGCGGGAATACGAAATAAGATACAGAGGTGCAGTATGTATCCTTCAACAGGCATTTATGTGCCCTACCATCGTGCAAAATCCCGGTAACACTGGGGCACGAGAAAGTGCCGAAATAAAGGACTCTTTTTTACATTGAGGGCTATGGGAAAAATGAAGAAAACGCCGCTACTCAGCCTAGAGGGCGAATACAATAGCAAGCTTTACACCGTTAGTCCGTCCCAATAAAGTACGCCCTCGGGCCAAATTACAGATCGCTGCGTACAATAGAGGCCAAGAAAATTGACTTAGAAATTTTGGTGGTCGGCGTGTTGTGGGTACGAGAATCTCATTTTGGTCACTTTCACGTAGAAGCATGAAAATGGTGCCAAAACGTGCCCATGCGTGTCCAACCAACTCATGAATATTGGAAAATTGTTTCTCTCAAATAGTTTTGGAGATATAAGGGTCCAAAGTTGAAGGAAATTGACCTTTCAAGGGCCATAACTCGAAACTCAATGAAGGAAGACAACTCCCATTTTACCCCATGGCACTTGGGTTAAGGGCGCATCATTTGGCACCAATTATAGGCCGATATCATGAAGTCACCTTTGCACCATTTAGGCACTATCATCCTATTGGTGTCCCGCCAAAACTTGAGGCCCTTATAACTCGCTTTTGTGTATTGCGATTGAGCTGAAATTTTGCATGCTGCTAGTAGACCTCAGTGCCTAGTGGCTTGCCAAATTTCGTGCCGCTACGAAGCGTATCTTGTGAGTTATAAGCCTTCAAACTTCGAGGAAATTAAAGTTTGTGCCTATTTTGCGGGAATACGAAATAAGATACAGAGGTGCAGTATGTATCCTTCAACAGGCATTTATGTGCCCTACCATCGTGCAAAATCCCGGTAACACTGGGGCACGAGAAAGTGCCGAAATAAAGGACTCTTTTTTACATTGAGGGCTATGGGAAAAATGAAGAAAACGCCGCTACTCAGCCTAGAGGGCGAATACAATAGCAAGCTTTACACCGTTAGTCCGTCCCAATAAAGTACGCCCTCGGGCCAAATTACAGATCGCTGCGTACAATAGAGGCCAAGAAAATTGACTTAGAAATTTTGGTGGTCGGCGTGTTGTGGGTACGAGAATCTCATTTTGGTCACTTTCACGTAGAAGCATGAAAATGGTGCCAAAACGTGCCCATGCGTGTCCAACCAACTCATGAATATTGGAAAATTGTTTCTCGCAAATAGTTTTGGAGATATAAGGGTCCAAAGTTGAAGGAAATTGACCTTTCAAGGGCCATAACTCGAAACTCAATGAAGGAAGACAACTCCCATTTTACCCCATGGCACTTGGGTTAAGGGCGCATCATTTGGCACCAATTATAGGCCGATATCATGAAGTCAACTTTGCACCATTTAGGCACTATCATCCTATTGGTGTCCCGCCAAAACTTGAGGCCCTTATAACTCGCTTTTGTGTATTGCGATTGAGCTGAAATTTTGCATGCTGCTAGTAGACCTCAGTGCCTAGTGGCTTGCAAAATTTCGTGCCGCTACGAAGCGTATCTTGTGAGTTATAAGCCTTCAAACTTCGAGGAAATTAAAGTTTGTGCCTATTTTGCGGGAATACGAAATAAGATACAGAGGTGCAGTATGTATCCTTCAACAGGCATTTATGTGCCCTACCATCGTGCAAAATCCCGGTAACACTGGGGCACGAGAAAGTGCCGAAATAAAGGACTCTTTTTTACATTGAGGGCTATGGGAAAAATGAAGAAAACGCCGCTACTCAGCCTAGAGGGCGAATACAATAGCAAGCTTTACACCGTTAGTCCGTCCCAATAAAGTACGCCCTCGGGCCAAATTACAGATCGCTGCGTACAATAGAGGCCAAGAAAATTGACTTAGAAATTTTGGTGGTCGGCGTGTTGTGGGTACGAGAATCTCATTTTGGTCACTTTCACGTAGAAGCATGAAAATGGTGCCAAAACGTGCCCATGCGTGTCCAACCAACTCATGAATATTGGAAAATTGTTTCTCTCAAATAGTTTTGGAGATATAAGGGTCCAAAGTTGAAGGAAATTGACCTTTCAAGGGCCATAACTCGAAACTCAATGAAGGAAGACAACTCCCATTTTACCCCATGGCACTTGGGTTAAGGGCGCATCATTTGGCACCAATTATAGGCCGATATCATGAAGTCACCTTTGCACCATTTAGGCACTATCATCCTATTGGTGTCCCGCCAAAACTTGAGGCCCTTATAACTCGCTTTTTTGTATTGCGATTGAGCTGAAATTTTGCATGCTGCTAGTAGACCTCAGTGCCTAGTGGCTTGCAAAATTTCGTGCCGCTACGAAGCGTATCTTGTGAGTTATAAGCCTTCAAACTTCGAGGAAATTAAAGTTTGTGCCTATTTTGCGGGAATACGAAATAAGATACAGAGGTGCAGTATGTATCCTTCAACAGGCATTTATGTGCCCTACCATCGTGCAAAATCCCGGTAACACTGGGGCACGAGAAAGTGCCGAAATAAAGGACTCTTTTTTACATTGAGGGCTATGGGAAAAATGAAGAAAACGCCGCTACTCAGCCTAGAGGGCGAATACAATAGCAAGCTTTACACCGTTAGTCCGTCCCAATAAAGTACGCCCTCGGGCCAAATTACAGATCGCTGCGTACAATAGAGGCCAAGAAAATTGACTTAGAAATTTTGGTGGTCGGCGTGTTGTGGGTACGAGAATCTCATTTTGGTCACTTTCACGTAGAAGCATGAAAATGGTGCCAAAACGTGCCCATGCGTGTCCAACCAACTCATGAATATTGGAAAATTGTTTCTCGCAAATAGTTTTGGAGATATAAGGGTCCAAAGTTGAAGGAAATTGACCTTTCAAGGGCCATAACTCGAAACTCAATGAAGGAAGACAACTCCCATTTTACCCCATGGCACTTGGGTTAAGGGCGCATCATTTGGCACCAATTATAGGCCGATATCATGAAGTCAACTTTGCACCATTTAGGCACTATCATCCTATTGGTGTCCCGCCAAAACTTGAGGCCCTTATAACTCGCTTTTGTGTATTGCGATTGAGCTGAAATTTTGCATGCTGCTAGTAGACCTCAGTGCCTAGTGGCTTGCAAAATTTCGTGCCGCTACGAAGCGTATCTTGTGAGTTATAAGCCTTCAAACTTCGAGGAAATTAAAGTTTGTGCCTATTTTGCGGGAATACGAAATAAGATACAGAGGTGCAGTATGTATCCTTCAACAGGCATTTATGTGCCCTACCATCGTGCAAAATCCCGGTAACACTGGGGCACGAGAAAGTGCCGAAATAAAGGACTCTTTTTTACATTGAGGGCTATGGGAAAAATGAAGAAAACGCCGCTACTCAGCCTAGAGGGCGAATACAATAGCAAGCTTTACACCGTTAGTCCGTCCCAATAAAGTACGCCCTCGGGCCAAATTACAGATCGCTGCGTACAATAGAGGCCAAGAAAATTGACTTAGAAATTTTGGTGGTCGGCGTGTTGTGGGTACGAGAATCTCATTTTGGTCACTTTCACGTAGAAGCATGAAAATGGTGCCAAAACGTGCCCATGCGTGTCCAACCAACTCATGAATATTGGAAAATTGTTTCTCTCAAATAGTTTTGGAGATATAAGGGTCCAAAGTTGAAGGAAATTGACCTTTCAAGGGCCATAACTCGAAACTCAATGAAGGAAGACAACTCCCATTTTACCCCATGGCACTTGGGTTAAGGGCGCATCATTTGGCACCAATTATAGGCCGATATCATGAAGTCACCTTTGCACCATTTAGGCACTATCATCCTATTGGTGTCCCGCCAAAACTTGAGGCCCTTATAACTCGCTTTTGTGTATTGCGATTGAGCTGAAATTTTGCATGCTGCTAGTAGACCTCAGTGCCTAGTGGCTTGCAAAATTTCGTGCCGCTACGAAGCGTATCTTGTGAGTTATAAGCCTTCAAACTTCGAGGAAATTAAAGTTTGTGCCTATTTTGCGGGAATACGAAATAAGATACAGAGGTGCAGTATGTATCCTTCAACAGGCATTTATGTGCCCTACCATCGTGCAAAATCCCGGTAACACTGGGGCACGAGAAAGTGCCGAAATAAAGGACTCTTTTTTACATTGAGGGCTATGGGAAAAATGAAGAAAACGCCGCTACTCAGCCTAGAGGGCGAATACAATAGCAAGCTTTACACCGTTAGTCCGTCCCAATAAAGTACGCCCTCGGGCCAAATTACAGATCGCTGCGTACAATAGAGGCCAAGAAAATTGACTTAGAAATTTTGGTGGTCGGCGTGTTGTGGGTACGAGAATCTCATTTTGGTCACTTTCACGTAGAAGCATGAAAATGGTGCCAAAATGTGCCCATGCGTGTCCAACCAACTCATGAATATTGGAAAATTGTTTCTCTCAAATAGTTTTGGAGATATAAGGGTCCAAAGTTGAAGGAAATTGACCTTTCAAGGGCCATAACTCGAAACTCAATGAAGGAAGACAACTCCCATTTTACCCCATGGCACTTGGGTTAAGGGCACATCATTTGGCACCAATTATAGGCCAATATCATGAAGTCACCTTTGCACCATTTAGGCACTATCATCCTATTGGTGTCCCGCCAAAACTTGAGGCCCTTATAACTCGCTTTTGTGTATTGCGACTGAGCTGAAATTTTGCATGCTGCTAGTAGACCTCAGTGCCTAGTGGCTTGCAAAATTTCGTGCCGCTACGAAGCGTATCTTGTGAGTTATAAGCCTTCAAACTTCGAGGAAATTAAAGTTTGTGCCTATTTTGCGGGAATACGAAATAAGATACAGAGGTGCAGTATGTATCCTTCAACAGGCATTTATGTGCCCTACCATCGTGCAAAATCCCGGTAACACTGGGGCACGAGAAAGTGCCGAAATAAAGGACTCTTTTTTACATTGAGGGCTATGGGAAAAATGAAGAAAACGCCGCTACTCAGCCTAGAGGGCGAATACAATAGCAAGCTTTACACCGTTAGTCCGTCCCAATAAAGTACGCCCTCGGGCCAAATTACAGATCGCTGCGTACAATAGAGGCCAAGAAAATTGACTTAGAAATTTTGGTGGTCGGCGTGTTGTGGGTACGAGAATCTCATTTTGGTCACTTTCACGTAGAAGCATGAAAATGGTGCCTAAACGTGCCCATGCGTGTCCAACCAACTCATGAATATTGGAAAATTGTTTCTCTCAAATAGTTTTGGAGATATAAGGGTCCAAAGTTGAAGGAAATTGACCTTTCAAGGGCCATAACTCGAAACTCAATGAAGGAAGACAACTCCCATTTTACCCCATGGCACTTGGGTTAAGGGCGCATCATTTGGCACCAATTATAGGCCGATATAATGAAGTCACCTTTGCACCATTTAGGCACTATCATCCTATTGGTGTCCCGCCAAAACTTGAGGCCCTTATAACTCGATTTTGTGAATTGCGATTGAGCTGAAATTTTGCATGCTGCTAGTAGACCTCAGTGCCTAGTGGCTTGCAAAATTTCGTGCCGCTACGAAGCGTATCTTGTGAGTTATAAGCCTTCAAACTTCGAGGAAATTAAAGTTTGTGCCTATTTTGCGGGAATACGAAATAAGATACAGAGGTGCAGTATGTATCCTTCAACAGGCATTTATGTGCCCTACCATCGTGCAAAATCCCGGTAACACTGGGGCATGAGAAAGTGCCGAAATTAAGGACTCTTTTTACATTGAGGGCTATGGGAAAAATGAAGAAAACGCCGCTACTCAGCCTAGAGGGCGAATACAATAGCAAGCTTTACACCGTTAGTCCGTCCCAATAAAGTACGCCCTCGGGCCAAATTACAGATCGCTGCGTACAATAGAGGCCAAGAAAATTGACTTAGAAATTTTGGTGGTCGGCGTGTTGTGGGTACGAGAATCTCATTTTGGTCACTTTCACGTAGAAGCATGAAAATGGTGCCAAAACGTGCCCATGCGTGTCCAACCAACTCATGAATATTGGAAAATTGTTTCTCTCAAATAGTTTTGGAGATATAAGGGTCCAAAGTTGAAGGAAATTGACCTTTCAAGGGCCATAACTCGAAACTCAATGAAGGAAGACAACTCCCATTTTACCCCATGGCACTTGGGTTAAGGGCGCATCATTTGGCACCAATTATAGGCCGATATCATGAAGTCACCTTTGCACCATTTAGGCACTATCATCCTATTGGTGTCCCGCCAAAACTTGAGGCCCTTATAACTCGCTTTTGTGTATTGCGATTGAGCTGAAATTTTGCATGCTGCTAGTAGACCTCAGTGCCTAGTGGCTTGCAAAATTTCGTGCCGCTACGAAGCGTATCTTGTGAGTTATAAGCCTTCAAACTTCGAGGAAATTAAAGTTTGTGCCTATTTTGCGGGAATACGAAATAAGATACAGAGGTGCAGTATATATCCTTCAACAGGCATTTATGTGCCCTACCATCGTGCAAAATCCCGGTAACACTGGGGCACGAGAAAGTGCCGAAATAAAGGACTCTTTTTTACATTGAGGGCTATGGGAAAAATGAAGAAAACGCCGCTACTCAGCCTAGAGGGCGAATACAATAGCAAGCTTTACACCGTTAGTCCGTCCCAATAAAGTACGCCCTCGGGCCAAATTACAGATCGCTGCGTACAATAGAGGCCAAGAAAATTGACTTAGAAATTTTGGTGGTCGGCGTGTTGTGGGTACGAGAATCTCATTTTGGTCACTTTCACGTAGAAGCATGAAAATGGTGCCAAAACGTGCCCATGCGTGTCCAACCAACTCATGAATATTGGAAAATTGTTTCTCTCAAATAGTTTTGGAGATATAAGGGTCCAAAGTTGAAGGAAATTGACCTTTCAAGGGCCATAACTCGAAACTCAATGAAGGAAGACAACTCCCATTTTACCCCATGGCACTTGGGTTAAGGGCGCATCATTTGGCACCAAATATAGGCCGATATCATGAAGTCACCTTTGCACCATTTAGGCACTATCATCCTATTGGTGTCCCGCCAAAACTTGAGGCCCTTATAACTCGCTTTTGTGTATTGCGATTGAGCTGAAATTTTGCATGCTGCTAGTAGACCTCAGTGCCTAGTGGTTTGCAAAATTTCGTGCCGCTACGAAGCGTATCTTGTGAGTTATAAGCCTTCAAACTTCGAGGAAATTAAAGTTTGTGCCTATTTTGCGGGAATACGAAATAAGATACAGAGGTGCAGTATGTATCCTTCAACAGGCATTTATGTGCCCTACCATCGTGCAAAATCCCGGTAACACTGGGGCACGAGAAAGTGCCGAAATAAAGGACTCTTTTTTACATTGAGGGCTATGGGAAAAATGAAGAAAACGCCGCTACTCAGCCTAGAGGGCGAATACAATAGCAAGCTTTACACCGTTAGTCCGTCCCAATAAAGTACGCCCTCGGGCCAAATTACAGATCGCTGCGTACAATAGAGGCCAAGAAAATTGACTTAGAAATTTTGGTGGTCGGCGTGTTGTGGGTACGAGAATCTCATTTTGGTCACTTTCACGTAGAAGCATGAAAATGGTGCCAAAACGTGCCCATGCGTGTCCAACCAACTCATGAATATTGGAAAATTGTTTCTCTCAAATAGTTTTGGAGATATAAGGGTCCAAAGTTGAAGGAAATTGACCTTTCAAGGGCCATAACTCGAAACTCAATGAAGGAAGACAACTCCCATTTTACCCCATGGCACTTGGGTTAAGGGCGCATCATTTGGCACCAATTATAGGCCGATATCATGAAGTCACCTTTGCACCATTTAGGCACTATCATCCTATTGGTGTCCCGCCAAAACTTGAGGCCCTTATAACTCGCTTTTGTGTATTGCGATTGAGCTGAAATTTTGCATGCTGCTAGTAGACCTCAGTGCCTAGTGGCTTGCAAAATTTCGTGCCGCTACGAAGCGTATCTTGTGAGTTATAAGCCTTCAAACTTCGAGGAAATTAAAGTTTGTGCCTATTTTGCGGGAATACGAAATAAGATACAGAGGTGCAGTATGTATCCTTCAACAGGCATGTATGTGCCCTACCATCGTGCAAAATCCCGGTAACACTGGGGCACGAGAAAGTGCCGAAATAAAGGACTCTTTTTTACATTGAGGGCTATGGGAAAAATGAAGAAAACGCCGCTACTCAGCCTAGAGGGCGAATACAATAGCAAGCTTTACACCGTTAGTCCGTCCCAATAAAGTACGCCCTCGGGCCAAATTACAGATCGCTGCGTACAATAGAGGCCAAGAAAATTGACTTAGAAATTTTGGTGGTCGGCGTGTTGCGGGTACGAGAATCTCATTTTGGTCACTTTCACGTAGAAGCATGAAAATGGTGCCAAAACGTGCCCATGCGTGTCCAACCAACTCATGAATATTGGAAAATTGTTTCTCTCAAATAGTTTTGGAGATATAAGGGTCCAAAGTTGAAGGAAATTGACCTTTCAAGGGCCATAACTCGAAACTCAATGAAGGAAGACAACTCCCATTTTACCCCATGGCACTTGGGTTAAGGGCGCATCATTTGGCACCAATTATAGGCCGATATCATGAAGTCACCTTTGCACCATTTAGGCACTATCATCCTATTGGTGTCCCGCCAAAACTTGAGGCCCTTATAACTCGCTTTTGTGTATTGCGATTGAGCTGAAATTTTGCATGCTGCTAGTAGACCTCAGTGCCTAGTGGCTTGCAAAATTTCGTGCCGCTACGAAGCGTATCTTGTGAGTTATAAGCCTTCAAACTTCGAGGAAATTAAAGTTTGTGCCTATTTTGCGGGAATACGAAATAAGATACAGAGGTGCAGTATGTATCCTTCAACAGGCATTTATGTGCCCTACCATCGTGCAAAATCCCGGTAACACTGGGGCACGAGAAAGTGCCGAAATAAAGGACTCTTTTTTACATTGAGGGCTATGGGAAAAATGAAGAAAACGCCGCTACTCAGCCTAGAGGGCGAATACAATAGCAAGCTTTACACCGTTAGTCCGTCCCAATAAAGTACGCCCTCGGGCCAAATTACAGATCGCTGCGTACAATAGAGGCCAAGAAAATTGACTTAGAAATTTTGGTGGTCGGCGTGTTGCGGGTACGAGAATCTCATTTTGGTCACTTTCACGTAGAAGCATGAAAATGGTGCCAAAACGTGCCCATGCGTGTCCAACCAACTCATGAATATTGGAAAATTGTTTCTCTCAAATAGTTTTGGAGATATAAGGGTCCAAAGTTGAAGGAAATTGACCTTTCAAGGGCCATAACTCGAAACTCAATGAAGGAAGACAACTCCCATTTTACCCCATGGCACTTGGGTTAAGGGCGCATCATTTGGCACCAATTATAGGCCGATATCGTGAAGTCACCTTTACACCATTTAGGCACTATCATCCTATTGGTGACCGGCCCCGATAGCTCAGTTGGTAGAGTGTCCGCTCCGGGGAACGGGAGGTCTGGGGTTCGACCCCGGGCCGCGACATACCAAAGTCGTTAAAAATGGTACTAGCTGCTCCTCGTTTGGCACTCAGATTTACGGGGTAGAGCTAGGACTGGTCGATCCAGTGTCAGGATAATGTGACTGGGTGTGGTATCATGTAATGTGTCTGGGACATGATACTTCAGTGAGGCAGCACTATAAATGTGAGCATTGAGCTCCCTGTCGCAACCAGACACCGTCGTGATATGACTGAAAAATTGTTGAAAGCGACGTTAAACCCGAATTCACACACACACACACATCCTATTGGTGTCCCGCCAAAACTTGAGGCCCTTATACCTCGCTTTTGTGTATTGCGATTGAGCTGAAATTTTGCATGCTGCTATTAGACCTCAGTGCCTAGTGGCTTGCAAAATTTCGTGCCGCTACGAAGCGTATCTTGTGAGTTATAAGCCTTCAAACTTCGAGGAAATTAAAGTTTGTGCCTATTTTGCGGGAATACGAAATAAGATACAGAAGTGCAGTATGTATCCTTCAACAGGCATTTATGTGCCCTACCATCGTGCAAAATCCCGGTAACACTGGGGCACGAGAAAGTGCCGAAATAAAGGACTCTTTTTTACATTGAGGGCTATGGGAAAAATGAAGAAAACGCCGCTACTCAGCCTAGAGGGCGAATACAATAGCAAGCTTTACACCGTTAGTCCGTCCCAATAAAGTACGCCCTCGGGCCAAATTACAGATCGCTGCGTACAATAGAGGCCAAGAAAATTGACTTAGAAATTTTGGTGGTCGGCGTGTTGTGGGTACGAGAATCTCATTTTGGTCACTTTCACGTAGAAGCATGAAAATGGTGCCAAAACGTGCCCATGCGTGTCCAACCAACTCATGAATATTGGAAAATTGTTTCTCTCAAATAGTTTTGGAGATATAAGGGTCCAAAGTTGAAGGAAATTGACCTTTCAAGGGCCATAACTCGAAACTCAATGAAGGAAGACAACTCCCATTTTACCCCATGGCACTTGGGTTAAGGGCGCATCATTTGGCACCAATTATAGGCCGATATCATGAAGTCACCTTTGCACCATTTAGGCACTATCATCCTATTGGTGTCCCGCCAAAACTTGAGGCCCTTATAACTCGCTTTTGTGTATTGCGATTGAACTGAAATTTTGCATGCTGCTAGTAGACCTCAGTGCCTAGTGGCTTGCAAAATTTCGTGCCGCTACGAAGCGTATCTTGTGAGTTATAAGCCTTCAAACTTCGAGGAAATTAAAGTTTGTGCCTATTTTGCGGGAATACGAAATAAGATACAGAGGTGCAGTATGTATCCTTCAACAGGCATTTATGTGCCCTACCATCGTGCAAAATCCCGGTAACACTGGGGCACGAGAAAGTGCCGAAATAAAGGACTCTTTTTTACATTGAGGGCTATGGGAAAAATGAAGAAAACGCCGCTACTCAGCCTAGAGGGCGAATACAATAGCAAGCTTTACACCGTTAGTCCGTCCCAATAACGTACGCCCTCGGGCCAAATTACAGATCGCTGCGTACAATAGAGGCCAAGAAAATTGACTTAGAAATTTTGGTGGTCGGCGTGTTGTGGGTACGAGAATCTCATTTTGGTCACTTTCACGTAGAAGCATGAAAATGGTGCCAAAACGTGCCCATGCGTGTCCAACCAACTCATGAATATTGGAAAATTGTTTCTCTCAAATAGTTTTGGAGATATAAGGGTCCAAAGTTGAAGGAAATTGACCTTTCAAGGGCCATAACTCGAAACTCAATGAAGGAAGACAACTCCCATTTTACCCCATGGCACTTGGGTTAAGGGCGCATCATTTGGCACCAATTATAGGCCGATATCATGAAGTCACCTTTGCACCATTTAGGCACTATCATCCTATTGGTGTCCCGCCAAAATTTGAGGCCCTTATAACTCGCTTTTGTGTATTGCGATTGAACTGAAATTTTCCATGCTGCTAGTAGACCTCAGTGCCTAGTGGCTTGCAAAATTTCGTGCCGCTACGAAGCGTATCTTGTGAGTTATAAGCCTTCAAACTTCGAGGAAATTATAGTTTGTGCCTATTTTGCGGGAATACGAAATAAGATACAGAGGTGCAGTATGTATCCTTCAACAGGCATTTATGTGCCCTACCATCGTGCAAAATCCCGGTAACACTGGGGCACGAGAAAGTGCCGAAATAAAGGACTCTTTTTTACATTGAGGGCTATGGGAAAAATGAAGAAAACGCCGCTACTCAGCCTAGAGGGCGAATACAATAGCAAGCTTTACACCGTTAGTCCGTCCCAATAACGTACGCCCTCGGGCCAAATTACAGATCGCTGCGTACAATAGAGGCCAAGAAAATTGACTTAGAAATTTTGGTGGTCGGCGTGTTGTGGGTACGAGAATCTCATTTTGGTCACTTTCACGTAGAAGCATGAAAATGGTGCCAAAACGTGCCCATGCGTGTCCAACCAACTCATGAATATTGGAAAATTGTTTCTCTCAAATAGTTTTGGAGATATAAGGGTCCAAAGTTGAAGGAAATTGACCTTTCAAGGGCCATAACTCGAAACTCAATGAAGGAAGACAACTCCCATTTTACCCCATGGCACTTGGGTTAAGGGCGCATCATTTGGCACCAATTATAGGCCGATATCATGAAGTCACCTTTGCACCATTTAGGCACTATCATCCTATTGGTGTCCCGCCAAAATTTGAGGCCCTTATAACTCGCTTTTGTGTATTGCGATTGAGCTGAAATTTTGCATGCTGCTAGTAGACCTCAGTGCCTAGTGGCTTGCAAAATTTCGTGCCGCTACGAAGCGTATCTTGTGAGTTATAAGCCTTCAAACTTCGAGGAAATTAAAGTTTGTGCCTATTTTGCGGGAATACGAAATAAGATACAGAGGTGCAGTATGTATCCTTCAACAGGCATGTATGTGCCCTACCATCGTGCAAAATCCCGGTAACACTGGGGCACGAGAAAGTGCCGAAATAAAGGACTCTTTTTTACATTGAGGGCTATGGGAAAAATGAAGAAAACGCCGCTACTCAGCCTAGAGGGCGAATACAATAGCAAGCTTTACACCGTTAGTCCGTCCCAATAAAGTACGCCCTCGGGCCAAATTACAGATCGCTGCGTACAATAGAGGCCAAGAAAATTGACTTAGAAATTTTGGTGGTCGGCGTGTTGCGGGTACGAGAATCTCATTTTGGTCACTTTCACGTAGAAGCATGAAAATGGTGCCAAAACGTGCCCATGCGTGTCCAACCAACTCATGAATATTGGAAAATTGTTTCTCTCAAATAGTTTTGGAGATATAAGGGTCCAAAGTTGAAGGAAATTGACCTTTCAAGGGCCATAACTCGAAACTCAATGAAGGAAGACAACTCCCATTTTACCCCATGGCACTTGGGTTAAGGGCGCATCATTTGGCACCAATTATAGGCCGATATCATGAAGTCACCTTTGCACCATTTAGGCACTATCATCCTATTGGTGTCCCGCCAAAACTTGAGGCCCTTATAACTCGCTTTTGTGTATTGCGATTGAGCTGAAATTTTGCATGCTGCTAGTAGACCTCAGTGCCTAGTGGCTTGCAAAATTTCGTGCCGCTACGAAGCGTATCTTGTGAGTTATAAGCCTTCAAACTTCGAGGAAATTAAAGTTTGTGCCTATTTTGCGGGAATACGAAATAAGATACAGAGGTGCAGTATGTATCCTTCAACAGGCATGTATGTGCCCTACCATCGTGCAAAATCCCGGTAACACTGGGGCACGAGAAAGTGCCGAAATAAAGGACTCTTTTTTAAATTGAGGGCTATGGGAAAAATGAAGAAAACGCCGCTACTCAGCCTAGAGGGCGAATACAATAGCAAGCTTTACACCGTTAGTCCGTCCCAATAAAGTACGCCCTCGGGCCAAATTACAGATCGCTGCGTACAATAGAGGCCAAGAAAATTGACTTAGAAATTTTGGTGGTCGGCGTGTTGTGGGTACGAGAATCTCATTTTGGTCACTTTCACGTAGAAGCATGAAAATGGTGCCAAAACGTGCCCATGCGTGTCCAACCAACTCATGAATATTGGAAAATTGTTTCTCTCAAATAGTTTTGGAGATATAAGGGTCCAAAGTTGAAGGAAATTGACCATTCAAGGGCCATAACTCGAAACTCAATGAAGGAAGACAACTCCCATTTTACCCCATGGCACTTGGGTTAAGGGCGCATCATTTGGCACCAATTATAGGCCGATATCATGAAGTCACCTTTGCACCATTTAGGCACTATCATCCTATTGGTGTCCCGCCAAAACTTGAGGCCCTTATAACTCGCTTTTGTGTATTGCGATTGAGCTGAAATTTTGCATGCTGCTAGTAGACCTCAGTGCCTAGTGGCTTGCAAAATTTCGTGCCGCTACGAAGCGTATCTTGTGAGTTATAAGCCTTCAAACTTCGAGGAAATTAAAGTTTGTGCCTATTTTGCGGGAATACGAAATAAGATACAGAGGTGCAGTATGTATCCTTCAACAGGCATTTATGTGCCCTACCATCGTGCAAAATCCCGGTAACACTGGGGCACGAGAAAGTGCCGAAATAAAGGACTCTTTTTTACATTGAGGGCTATGGGAAAAATGAAGAAAACGCCGCTACTCAGCCTAGAGGGCGAATACAATAGCAAGCTTTACACCGTTAGTCCGTCCCAATAAAGTACGCCCTCGGGCCAAATTACAGATCGCTGCGTACAATAGAGGCCAAGAAAATTGACTTAGAAATTTTGGTGGTCGGCGTGTTGTGGGTACGAGAATCTCATTTTGGTCACTTTCACGTAGAAGCATGAAAATGGTGCCAAAACGTGCCCATGCGTGTCCAACCAACTCATGAATATTGGAAAATTGTTTCTCTCAAATAGTTTTGGAGATATAAGGGTCCAAAGTTGAAGGAAATTGACCTTTCAAGGGCCATAACTCGAAACTCAATGAAGGAAGACAACTCCCATTTTACCCCATGGCACTTGGGTTAAGGGCGCATCATTTGGCACCAATTATAGGCCGATATCATGAAGTCACCTTTGCACCATTTAGGCACTATCATCCTATTGGTGTCCCGCCAAAACTTGAGGCCCTTATAACTCGCTTTTGTGTATTGCGATTGAGCTGAAATTTTGCATGCTGCTAGTAGACCTCAGTGCCTAGTGGCTTGCAAAATTTCGTGCCGCTACGAAGCGTATCTTGTGAGTTATAAGCCTTCAAACTTCGAGGAAATTAAAGTTTGTGCCTATTTTGCGGGAATACGAAATAAGATACAGAGGTGCAGTATGTATCCTTCAACAGGCATGTATGTGCCCTACCATCGTGCAAAATCCCGGTAACACTGGGGCACGAGAAAGTGCCGAAATAAAGGACTCTTTTTTACATTGAGGGCTATGGGAAAAATGAAGAAAACGCCGCTACTCAGCCTAGAGGGCGAATACAATAGCAAGCTTTACACCGTTAGTCCGTCCCAATAAAGTACGCCCTCGGGCCAAATTACAGATCGCTGCGTACAATAGAGGCCAAGAAAATTGACTTAGAAATTTTGGTGGTCGGCGTGTTGTGGGTACGAGAATCTCATTTTGGTCACTTTCACGTAGAAGCATGAAAATGGTGCCAAAACGTGCCCATGCGTGTCCAACCAACTCATGAATATTGGAAAATTGTTTCTCTCAAATAGTTTTGGAGATATAAGGGTCCAAAGTTGAAGGAAATTGACCATTCAAGGGCCATAACTCGAAACTCAATGAAGGAAGACAACTCCCATTTTACCCCATGGCACTTGGGTTAAGGGCGCATCATTTGGCACCAATTATAGGCCGATATCATGAAGTCACCTTTGCACCATTTAGGCACTATCATCCTATTGGTGTCCCGCCAAAACTTGAGGCCCTTATAACTCGCTTTTGTGTATTGCGATTGAGCTGAAATTTTGCATGCTGCTAGTAGACCTCAGTGCCTAGTGGCTTGCAAAATTTCGTGCCGCTACGAAGCGTATCTTGTGAGTTATAAGCCTTCAAACTTCGAGGAAATTAAAGTTTGTGCCTATTTTGCGGGAATACGAAATAAGATACAGAGGTGCAGTATGTATCCTTCAACAGGCATTTATGTGCCCTACCATCGTGCAAAATCCTGGTAACACTGGGGCACGAGAAAGTGCCGAAATAAAGGACTCTTTTTTACATTGAGGGCTATGGGAAAAATGAAGAAAACGCCGCTACTCAGCCTAGAGGGCGAATACAATAGCAAGCTTTACACCGTTAGTCCGTCCCAATAAAGTACGCCCTCGGGCCAAATTACAGATCGCTGCGTACAATAGAGGCCAAGAAAATTGACTTAGAAATTTTGGTGGTCGGCGTGTTGTGGGTACGAGAATCTCATTTTGGTCACTTTCACGTAGAAGCATGAAAATGGTGCCAAAACGTGCCCATGCGTGTCCAACCAACTCATGAATATTGGAAAATTGTTTCTCTCAAATAGTTTTGGAGATATAAGGGTCCAAAGTTGAAGGAAATTGACCTTTCAAGGGCCATAACTCGAAACTCAATGAAGGAAGACAACTCCCATTTTACCCCATGGCACTTGGGTTAAGGGCGCATCATTTGGCACCAATTATAGGCCGATATCATGAAGTCACCTTTGCACCATTTAGGCACTATCATCCTATTGGTGTCCCGCCAAAATTTGAGGCCCTTATAACTCGCTTTTGTGTATTGCGATTGAGCTGAAATTTTGCATGCTGCTAGTAGACCTCAGTGCCTAGTGGCTTGCAAAATTTCGTGCCGCTACGAAGCGTATCTTGTGAGTTATAAGCCTTCAAACTTCGAGGAAATTAAAGTTTGTGCCTATTTTGCGGGAATACGAAATAAGATACAGAGGTGCAGTATGTATCCTTCAACAGGCATGTATGTGCCCTACCATCGTGCAAAATCCCGGTAACACTGGGGCACGAGAAAGTGCCGAAATAAAGGACTCTTTTTTACATTGAGGGCTATGGGAAAAATGAAGAAAACGCCGCTACTCAGCCTAGAGGGCGAATACAATAGCAAGCTTTACACCGTTAGTCCGTCCCAATAAAGTACGCCCTCGGGCCAAATTACAGATCGCTGCGTACAATAGAGGCCAAGAAAATTGACTTAGAAATTTTGGTGGTCGGCGTGTTGCGGGTACGAGAATCTCATTTTGGTCACTTTCACGTAGAAGCATGAAAATGGTGCCAAAACGTGCCCATGCGTGTCCAACCAACTCATGAATATTGGAAAATTGTTTCTCTCAAATAGTTTTGGAGATATAAGGGTCCAAAGTTGAAGGAAATTGACCTTTCAAGGGCCATAACTCGAAACTCAATGAAGGAAGACAACTCCCATTTTACCCCATGGCACTTGGGTTAAGGGCGCATCATTTGGCACCAATTATAGGCCGATATCATGAAGTCACCTTTGCACCATTTAGGCACTATCATCCTATTGGTGTCCCGCCAAAACTTGAGGCCCTTATAACTCGCTTTTGTGTATTGCGATTGAGCTGAAATTTTGCATGCTGCTAGTAGACCTCAGTGCCTAGTGGCTTGCAAAATTTCGTGCCGCTACGAAGCGTATCTTGTGAGTTATAAGCCTTCAAACTTCGAGGAAATTAAAGTTTGTGCCTATTTTGCGGGAATACGAAATAAGATACAGAGGTGCAGTATGTATCCTTCAACAGGCATGTATGTGCCCTACCATCGTGCAAAATCCCGGTAACACTGGGGCACGAGAAAGTGCCGAAATAAAGGACTCTTTTTTACATTGAGGGCTATGGGAAAAATGAAGAAAACGCCGCTACTCAGCCTAGAGGGCGAATACAATAGCAAGCTTTACACCGTTAGTCCGTCCCAATAAAGTACGCCCTCGGGCCAAATTACAGATCGCTGCGTACAATAGAGGCCAAGAAAATTGACTTAGAAATTTTGGTGGTCGGCGTGTTGTGGGTACGAGAATCTCATTTTGGTCACTTTCACGTAGAAGCATGAAAATGGTGCCAAAACGTGCCCATGCGTGTCCAACCAACTCATGAATATTGGAAAATTGTTTCTCTCAAATAGTTTTGGAGATATAAGGGTCCAAAGTTGAAGGAAATTGACCATTCAAGGGCCATAACTCGAAACTCAATGAAGGAAGACAACTCCCATTTTACCCCATGGCACTTGGGTTAAGGGCGCATCATTTGGCACCAATTATAGGCCGATATCATGAAGTCACCTTTGCACCATTTAGGCACTATCATCCTATTGGTGTCCCGCCAAAACTTGAGGCCCTTATAACTCGCTTTTGTGTATTGCGATTGAGCTGAAATTTTGCATGCTGCTAGTAGACCTCAGTGCCTAGTGGCTTGCAAAATTTCGTGCCGCTACGAAGCGTATCTTGTGAGTTATAAGCCTTCAAACTTCGAGGAAATTAAAGTTTGTGCCTATTTTGCGGGAATACGAAATAAGATACAGAGGTGCAGTATGTATCCTTCAACAGGCATTTATGTGCCCTACCATCGTGCAAAATCCCGGTAACACTGGGGCACGAGAAAGTGCCGAAATAAAGGACTCTTTTTTACATTGAGGGCTATGGGAAAATGAAGAAAACGCCGCTACTCAGCCTAGAGGGCGAATACAATAGCAAGCTTTACACCGTTAGTCCGTCCCAATAAAGTACGCCCTCGGGCCAAATTACAGATCGCTGCGTACAATAGAGGCCAAGAAAATTGACTTAGAAATTTTGGTGGTCGGCGTGTTGTGGGTACGAGAATCTCATTTTGGTCACTTTCACGTAGAAGCATGAAAATGGTGCCAAAACGTGCCCATGCGTGTCCAACCAACTCATGAATATTGGAAAATTGTTTCTCTCAAATAGTTTTGGAGATATAAGGGTCCAAAGTTGAAGGAAATTGACCTTTCAAGGGCCATAACTCGAAACTCAATGAAGGAAGACAACTCCCATTTTACCCCATGGCACTTGGGTTAAGGGTGCATCATTTGGCACCAATTATAGGCCGATATCATGAAGTCACCTTTGCACCATTTAGGCACTATCATCCTATTGGTGTCCCGCCAAAACTTGAGGCCCTTATAACTCGCTTTTGTGTATTGCGATTGAGCTGAAATTTTGCATGCTGCTAGTAGACCTCAGTGCCTAGTGGCTTGCAAAATTTCGTGCCGCTACGAAGCGTATCTTGTGAGTTATAAGCCTTCAAACTTCGAGGAAATTAAAGTTTGTGCCTATTTTGCGGGAATACGAAATAAGATACAGAGGTGCAGTATGTATCCTTCAACAGGCATGTATGTGCCCTACCATCGTGCAAAATCCCGGTAACACTGGGGCACGAGAAAGTGCCGAAATAAAGGACTCTTTTTTACATTGAGGGCTATGGGAAAAATGAAGAAAACGCCGCTACTCAGCCTAGAGGGCGAATACAATAGCAAGCTTTACACCGTTGGTCCGTCCCAATAAAGTACGCCCTCGGGCCAAATTACAGATCGCTGCGTACAATAGAGGCCAAGAAAATTGACTTAGAAATTTTGGTGGTCGGCGTGTTGTGGGTACGAGAATCTCATTTTGGTCACTTTCACGTAGAAGCATGAAAATGGTGCCAAAACGTGCCCATGCGTGTCCAACCAACTCATGAATATTGGAAAATTGTTTCTCTCAAATAGTTTTGGAGATATAAGGGTCCAAAGTTGAAGGAAATTGACCTTTCAAGGGCCATAACTCGAAACTCAATGAAGGAAGACAACTCCCATTTTACCCCATGGCACTTGGGTTAAGGGCGCATCATTTGGCACCAATTATAGGCCGATATCATGAAGTCACCTTTGCACCATTTAGGCACTATCATCCTATTGGTGTCCCGCCAAAACTTGAGGCCCTTATAACTCGCTTTTGTATATTGCGATTGAGCTGAAATTTTGCATGCTGCTAGTAGACCTCAGTGCCTAGTGGCTTGCAAAATTTCGTGCCGCTACGAAGCGTATCTTGTGAGTTATAAGCCTTCAAACTTCGAGGAAATTAAAGTTTGTGCCTATTTTGCGGGAATACGAAATAAGATACAGAGGTGCAGTATGTATCCTTCAACAGGCATGTATGTGCCCTACCATCGTGCAAAATCCCGGTAACACTGGGGCACGAGAAAGTGCCGAAATAAAGGACTCTTTTTTACATTGAGGGCTATGGGAAAAATGAAGAAAACGCCGCTACTCAGCCTAGAGGGCGAATACAATAGCAAGCTTTACACCGTTAGTCCGTCCCAATAAAGTACGCCCTCGGGCCAAATTACAGATCGCTGCGTACAATAGAGGCCAAGAAAATTGACTTAGAAATTTTGGTGGTCGGCGTGTTGTGGGTACGAGAATCTCATTTTGGTCACTTTCACGTAGAAGCATGAAAATGGTGCCAAAACGTGCCCATGCGTGTCCAACCAATTCATGAATATTGGAAAATTGTTTCTCTCAAATAGTTTTGGAGATATAAGGGTCCAAAGTTGAAGGAAATTGACCTTTCAAGGGCCATAACTCGAAACTCAATGAAGGAAGACAACTCCCATTTTACCCCATGGCACTTGGGTTAAGGGCGCATCATTTGGCACCAATTATAGGCCGATATCATGAAGTCACCTTTGCACCATTTAGGCACTATCATCCTATTGGTGTCCCGCCAAAACTTGAGGCCCTTATAACTCGCTTTTGTGTATTGCGATTGAGCTGAAATTTTGCATGCTGCTAGTAGACCTCAGTGCCTAGTGGCTTGCAAAATTTCGTGCCGCTACGAAGCGTATCTTGTGAGTTATAAGCCTTCAAACTTCGAGGAAATTAAAGTTTGTGCCTATTTTGCGGAAATAGGAAATAAGATACAGAGGTGCAGTATGTATCCTTCAACAGGCATTTATGTGCCCTACCATCGTGCAAAATCCCGGTAACACTGGGGCACGAGAAAGTGCCGAAATAAAGGACTCTTTTTTACATTGAGGGCTATGGGAAAAATGAAGAAAACGCCGCTACTCAGCCTAGAGGGCGAATACAATAGCAAGCTTTACACCGTTAGTCCGTCCCAATAAAGTACGCCCTCGGGCCAAATTACAGATCGCTGCGTACAATAGAGGCCAAGAAAATTGACTTAGAAATTTTGGTGGTCGGCGTGTTGTGGGTACGAGAATCTCATGTTGGTCACTTTCACGTAGAAGCATGAAAATGGTGCCAAAACGTGCCCATGCGTGTCCAACCAACTCATGAATATTGGAAAATTGTTTCTCTCAAATAGTTTTGGAGATATAAGGGTCCAAAGTTGAAGGAAATTGACCTTTCAAGGGCCATAACTCGAAACTCAATGAAGGAAGACAACTCCCATTTTACCCCATGGCACTTGGGTTAAGGGCGCATCATTTGGCACCAATTATAGGCCGATATCATGAAGTCACCTTTGCACCATTTAGGCACTATCATCCTATTGGTGTCCCGCCAAAACTTGAGGCCCTTATAACTCGCTTTTGTGTATTGCGATTGAGCTGAAATTTTGCATGCTGCTAGTAGACCTCAGTGCCTAGTGGCTTGCAAAATTTCGTGCCGCTACGAAGCGTATCTTGTGAGTTATAAGCCTTCAAACTTCGAGGAAATTAAAGTTTGTGCCTATTTTGCGGGAATACGAAATAAGATACAGAGGTGCAGTATGTATCCTTCAACAGGCATTTATGTGCCCTACCATCGTGCAAAATCCCGGTAACACTGGGGCACGAGAAAGTGCCGAAATAAAGGACTCTTTTTTACATTGAGGGCTATGGGAAAAATGAAGAAAACGCCGCTACTCAGCCTAGAGGGCGAATACAATAGCAAGCTTTACACCGTTAGTCCATCCCAATAAAGTACGCCCTCGGGCCAAATTACAGATCGCTGCGTACAATAGAGGCCAAGAAAATTGACTTAGAAATTTTGGTGGTCGGCGTGTTGTGGGTACGAGAATCTCATTTTGGTCACTTTCACGTAGAAGCATGAAAATGGTGCCAAAACGTGCCCATGCGTGTCCAACCAACTCATGAATATTGGAAAATTGTTTCTCTCAAATAGTTTTGGAGATATAAGGGTCCAAAGTTGAAGGAAATTGACCTTTCAAGGGCCATAACTCGAAACTCAATGAAGGAAGACAACTCCCATTTTACCCCATGGCACTTGGGTTAAGGGCGCATCATTTGGCACCAATTATAGGCCGATATCATGAAGTCACCTTTGCACCATTTAGGCACTATCATCCTATTGGTGTCCCGCCAAAACTTGAGGCCCTTATAACTCGCTTTTGTGTATTGCGATTGAGCTGAAATTTTGCATGCTGCTAGTAGACCTCAGTGCCTAGCGGCTTGCAAAATTTCGTGCCGCTACGAAGCGTATCTTGTGAGTTATAAGCCTTCAAACTTCGAGGAAATTAAAGTTTGTGCCTATTTTGCGGGAATACGAAATAAGATACAGAGGTGCAGTATGTATCCTTCAACAGGCATTTATGTGCCCTACCATCGTGCAAAATCCCGGTAACACTGGGGCACGAGAAAGTGCCGAAATAAAGGACTCTTTTTTACATTGAGGGCTATGGGAAAAATGAAGAAAACGCCGCTACTCAGCCTAGAGGGCGAATACAATAGCAAGCTTTACACCGTTAGTCCGTCCCAATAAAGTACGCCCTCGGGCCAAATTACAGATCGCTGCGTACAATAGAGGCCAAGAAAATTGACTTAGAAATTTTGGTGGTCGGCGTGTTGTGGGTACGAGAATCTCATTTTGGTCACTTTCACGTAGAAGCATGAAAATGGTGCCAAAACGTGCCCATGCGTGTCCAACCAACTCATGAATATTGGAAAATTGTTTCTCTCAAATAGTTTTGGAGATATAAGGGTCCAAAGTTGAAGGAAATTGACCTTTCAAGGGCCATAACTCGAAACTCAATGAAGGAAGACAACTCCCATTTTACCCCATGGCACTTGGGTTAAGGGCGCATCATTTGGCACCAATTATAGGCCGATATCATGAAGTCACCTTTGCACCATTTAGGCACTATCATCCTATTGGTGTCCCGCCAAAACTTGAGGCCCTTATAACTCGCTTTTGTGTATTGCGATTGAGCTGAAATTTTGCATGCTGCTAGTAGACCTCAGTGCCTAGTGGCTTGCAAAATTTCGTGCCGCTACGAAGCGTATCTTGTGAGTTATAAGCCTTCAAACTTCGAGGAAATTAAAGTTTGTGCCTATTTTGCGGGAATACGAAATAAGATACAGAGGTGCAGTATGTATCCTTCAACAGGCATGTATGTGCCCTACCATCGTGCAAAATCCCGGTAACACTGGGGCACGAGAAAGTGCCGAAATAAAGGACTCTTTTTTACATTGAGGGCTATGGGAAAAATGAAGAAAACGCCGCTACTCAGCCTAGAGGGCGAATACAATAGCAAGCTTTACACCGTTAGTCCGTCCCAATAAAGTACGCCCTCGGGCCAAATTACAGATCGCTGCGTACAATAGAGGCCAAGAAAATTGACTTAGAAATTTTGGTGGTCGGCGTGTTGTGGGTACGAGAATCTCATTTTGGTCACTTTCACGTAGAAGCATGAAAATGGTGCCAAAACGTGCCCATGCGTGTCCAACCAATTCATGAATATTGGAAAATTGTTTCTCTCAAATAGTTTTGGAGATATAAGGGTCCAAAGTTGAAGGAAATTGACCTTTCAAGGGCCATAACTCGAAACTCAATGAAGGAAGACAACTCCCATTTTACCCCATGGCACTTGGGTTAAGGGCGCATCATTTGGCACCAATTATAGGCCGATATCATGAAGTCAACTTTGCACCATTTAGGCACTATCATCCTATTGGTGTCCCGCCAAAACTTGAGGCCCTTATAACTCGCTTTTGTGTATTGCGATTGAGCTGAAATTTTGCATGCTGCTAGTAGACCTCAGTGCCTAGTGGCTTGCAAAATTTCGTGCCGCTACGAAGCGTATCTTGTGAGTTATAAGCCTTCAAACTTCGAGGAAATTAAAGTTTGTGCCTATTTTGCGGGAATACGAAATAAGATACAGAGGTGCAGTATGTATCCTTCAACAGGCATTTATGTGCCCTACCATCGTGCAAAATCCCGGTAACACTGGGGCACGAGAAAGTGCCGAAATAAAGGACTCTTTTTTACATTGAGGGCTATGGGAAAAATGAAGAAAACGCCGCTACTCAGCCTAGAGGGCGAATACAATAGCAAGCTTTACACCGTTAGTCCGTCCCAATAAAGTACGCCCTCGGGCCAAATTACAGATCGCTGCGTACAATAGAGGCCAAGAAAATTGACTTAGAAATTTTGGTGGTCGGCGTGTTGTGGGTACGAGAATCTCATTTTGGTCACTTTCACGTAGAAGCATGAAAATGGTGCCAAAACGTGCCCATGCGTGTCCAACCAACTCATGAATATTGGAAAATTGTTTCTCTCAAATAGTTTTGGAGATATAAGGGTCCAAAGTTGAAGGAAATTGACCTTTCAAGGGCCATAACTCGAAACTCAATGAAGGAAGACAACTCCCATTTTACCCCATGGCACTTGGGTTAAGGGCGCATCATTTGGCACCAATTATAGGCCGATATCATGAAGTCACCTTTGCACCATTTAGGCACTATCATCCTATTGGTGTCCCGCCAAAACTTGAGGCCCTTATAACTCGCTTTTGTGTATTGCGATTGAGCTGAAATTTTGCATGCTGCTAGTAGACCTCAGTGCCTAGTGGCTTGCAAAATTTCGTGCCGCTACGAAGCGTATCTTGTGAGTTATAAGCCTTCAAACTTCGAGGAAATTAAAGTTTGTGCCTATTTTGCGGGAATACGAAATAAGATACAGAGGTGCAGTATGTATCCTTCAACAGGCATTTATGTGCCCTACCATCGTGCAAAATCCCGGTAACACTGGGGCACGAGAAAGTGCCGAAATAAAGGACTCTTTTTTACATTGAGGGCTATGGGAAAAATGAAGAAAACGCCGCTACTCAGCCTAGAGGGCGAATACAATAGCAAGCTTTACACCGTTAGTCCGTCCCAATAAAGTACGCCCTCGGGCCAAATTACAGATCGCTGCGTACAATAGAGGCCAAGAAAATTGACTTAGAAATTTTGGTGGTCGGCGTGTTGTGGGTACGAGAATCTCATTTTGGTCACTTTCACGTAGAAGCATGAAAATGGTGCCAAAACGTGCCCATGCGTGTCCAACCAACTCATGAATATTGGAAAATTGTTTCTCTCAAATAGTTTTGGAGATATAAGGGTCCAAAGTTGAAGGAAATTGACCTTTCAAGGGCCATAACTCGAAACTCAATGAAGGAAGACAACTCCCATTTTACCCCATGGCACTTGGGTTAAGGGCGCATCATTTGGCACCAATTATAGGCCGATATCATGAAGTCACCTTTGCACCATTTAGGCACTATCATCCTATTGGTGTCCCGCCAAAACTTGAGGCCCTTATAACTCGCTTTTGTATATTGCGATTGAGCTGAAATTTTGCATGCTGCTAGTAGACCTCAGTGCCTAGTGGCTTGCAAAATTTCGTGCCGCTACGAAGCGTATCTTGTGAGTTATAAGCCTTCAAACTTCGAGGAAATTAAAGTTTGTGCCTATTTTGCGGGAATACGAAATAAGATACAGAGGTGCAGTATGTATCCTTCAACAGGCATGTATGTGCCCTACCATCGTGCAAAATCCCGGTAACACTGGGGCACGAGAAAGTGCCGAAATAAAGGACTCTTTTTTACATTGAGGGCTATGGGAAAAATGAAGAAAACGCCGCTACTCAGCCTAGAGGGCGAATACAATAGCAAGCTTTACACCGTTAGTCCGTCCCAATAAAGTACGCCCTCGGGCCAAATTACAGATTGCTGCGTACAATAGAGGCCAAGAAAATTGACTTAGAAATTTTGGTGGTCGGCGTGTTGTGGGTACGAGAATCTCATTTTGGTCACTTTCACGTAGAAGCATGAAAATGGTGCCAAAACGTGCCCATGCGTGTCCAACCAATTCATGAATATTGGAAAATTGTTTCTCTCAAATAGTTTTGGAGATATAAGGGTCCAAAGTTGAAGGAAATTGACCTTTCAAGGGCCATAACTCGAAACTCAATGAAGGAAGACAACTCCCATTTTACCCCATGGCACTTGGGTTAAGGGCGCATCATTTGGCACCAATTATAGGCCGATATCATGAAGTCACCTTTGCACCATTTAGGCACTATCATCCTATTGGTACCGGCCCCGATAGCTCAGTTGGTAGAGTGTCCGCTCCGGGGAACGGGAGGTCTCGGGTTCGATCCCGGCCGCGACATACCAAAGTCGTTAAAAATGGTACTAGCTGCTCCTCGTTTGGCACTCAGATTTACGGGGTAGAGCTAGGACTGGTCGATCCAGTGTCAGGATAATGTGACTGGGTGTGGTATCATGTAATGTGTCTGGGACATGATACTTCAGTGAGGCAGCACTATAAACGTGAGCATTGAGCTCCCTGTCGCAACCAGACACCGTCGTGATATGACTGAAAAATTGTTGAAAGCGACGTTAAACCCGAATTCACACACACACACACACACTCATCCTATTGGTGTCCCGCCAAAACTTGAGGCCCTTATAACTCGCTTTTGTGTATTGCGATTGAGCTGAAATTTTGCATGCTGCTAGTAGACCTCAGTGCCTAGTGGCTTGCAAAATTTCGTGCCGCTACGAAGCGTATCTTGTGAGTTATAAGCCTTCAAACTTCGAGGAAATTAAAGTTTGTGCCTATTTTGCGGGAATACGAAATAAGATACAGAGGTGCAGTATGTATCCTTCAACAGGCATTTATGTGCCCTACCATCGTGCAAAATCCCGGTAACACTGGGGCACGAGAAAGTGCCGAAATAAAGGACTCTTTTTTACATTGAGGGCTATGGGAAAAATGAAGAAAACGCCGCTACTCAGCCTAGAGGGCGAATACAATAGCAAGCTTTACACCGTTAGTCCGTCCCAATAAAGTACGCCCTCGGGCCAAATTACAGATCGCTGCGTACAATAGAGGCCAAGAAAATTGACTTAGAAATTTTGGTGGTCGGCGTGTTGTGGGTACGAGAATCTCATTTTGGTCACTTTCACGTAGAAGCATGAAAATGGTGCCAAAACGTGCCCATGCGTGTCCAACCAACTCATGAATATTGGAAAATTGTTTCTCTCAAATAGTTTTGGAGATATAAGGGTCCAAAGTTGAAGGAAATTGACCTTTCAAGGGCCATAACTCGAAACTCAATGAAGGAAGACAACTCCCATTTTACCCCATGGCACTTGGGTTAAGGGCGCATCATTTGGCACCAATTATAGGCCGATATCATGAAGTCACCTTTGCACCATTTAGGCACTATCATCCTATTGGTGTCCCGCCAAAACTTGAGGCCCTTATAACTCGCTTTTGTGTATTGCGATTGAGCTGAAATTTTGCATGCTGCTAGTAGACCTCAGTGCCTAGCGGCTTGCAAAATTTCGTGCCGCTACGAAGCGTATCTTGTGAGTTATAAGCCTTCAAACTTCGAGGAAATTAAAGTTTGTGCCTATTTTGCGGGAATACGAAATAAGATACAGAGGTGCAGTATGTATCCTTCAACAGGCATGTATGTGCCCTACCATCGTGCAAAATCCCGGTAACACTGGGGCACGAGAAAGTGCCGAAATAAAGGACTCTTTTTTACATTGAGGGCTATGGGAAAAATGAAGAAAACGCCGCTACTCAGCCTAGAGGGCGAATACAATAGCAAGCTTTACACCGTTAGTCCGTCCCAATAAAGTACGCCCTCGGGCCAAATTACAGATTGCTGCGTACAATAGAGGCCAAGAAAATTGACTTAGAAATTTTGGTGGTCGGCGTGTTGTGGGTACGAGAATCTCATTTTGGTCACTTTCACGTAGAAGCATGAAAATGGTGCCAAAACGTGCCCATGCGTGTCCAACCAATTCATGAATATTGGAAAATTGTTTCTCTCAAATAGTTTTGGAGATATAAGGGTCCAAAGTTGAAGGAAATTGACCTTTCAAGGGCCATAACTCGAAACTCAATGAAGGAAGACAACTCCCATTTTACCCCATGGCACTTGGGTTAAGGGCGCATCATTTGGCACCAATTATAGGCCGATATCATGAAGTCACCTTTGCACCATTTAGGCACTATCATCCTATTGGTACCGGCCCCGATAGCTCAGTTGGTAGAGTGTCCGCTCCGGGGAACGGGAGGTCTCGGGTTCGATCCCGGCCGCGACATACCAAAGTCGTTAAAAATGGTACTAGCTGCTCCTCGTTTGGCACTCAGATTTACGGGGTAGAGCTAGGACTGGTCGATCCAGTGTCAGGATAATGTGACTGGGTGTGGTATCATGTAATGTGTCTGGGACATGATACTTCAGTGAGGCAGCACTATAAACGTGAGCATTGAGCTCCCTGTCGCAACCAGACACCGTCGTGATATGACTGAAAAATTGTTGAAAGCGACGTTAAACCCGAATTCACACACACACACACACACTCATCCTATTGGTGTCCCGCCAAAACTTGAGGCCCTTATAACTCGCTTTTGTGTATTGCGATTGAGCTGAAATTTTGCATGCTGCTAGTAGACCTCAGTGCCTAGTGGCTTGCAAAATTTCGTGCCGCTACGAAGCGTATCTTGTGAGTTATAAGCCTTCAAACTTCGAGGAAATTAAAGTTTGTGCCTATTTTGCGGGAATACGAAATAAGATACAGAGGTGCAGTATGTATCCTTCAACAGGCATTTATGTGCCCTACCATCGTGCAAAATCCCGGTAACACTGGGGCACGAGAAAGTGCCGAAATAAAGGACTCTTTTTTACATTGAGGGCTATGGGAAAAATGAAGAAAACGCCGCTACTCAGCCTAGAGGGCGAATACAATAGCAAGCTTTACACCGTTAGTCCGTCCCAATAAAGTACGCCCTCGGGCCAAATTACAGATCGCTGCGTACAATAGAGGCCAAGAAAATTGACTTAGAAATTTTGGTGGTCGGCGTGTTGTGGGTACGAGAATCTCATTTTGGTCACTTTCACGTAGAAGCATGAAAATGGTGCCAAAACGTGCCCATGCGTGTCCAACCAACTCATGAATATTGGAAAATTGTTTCTCTCAAATAGTTTTGGAGATATAAGGGTCCAAAGTTGAAGGAAATTGACCTTTCAAGGGCCATAACTCGAAACTCAATGAAGGAAGACAACTCCCATTTTACCCCATGGCACTTGGGTTAAGGGCGCATCATTTGGCACCAATTATAGGCCGATATCATGAAGTCACCTTTGCACCATTTAGGCACTATCATCCTATTGGTGTCCCGCCAAAACTTGAGGCCCTTATAACTCGCTTTTGTGTATTGCGATTGAGCTGAAATTTTGCATGCTGCTAGTAGACCTCAGTGCCTAGCGGCTTGCAAAATTTCGTGCCGCTACGAAGCGTATCTTGTGAGTTATAAGCCTTCAAACTTCGAGGAAATTAAAGTTTGTGCCTATTTTGCGGGAATACGAAATAAGATACAGAGGTGCAGTATGTATCCTTCAACAGGCATGTATGTGCCCTACCATCGTGCAAAATCCCGGTAACACTGGGGCACGAGAAAGTGCCGAAATAAAGGACTCTTTTTTACATTGAGGGCTATGGGAAAAATGAAGAAAACGCCGCTACTCAGCCTAGAGGGCGAATACAATAGCAAGCTTTACACCGTTAGTCCGTCCCAATAAAGTACGCCCTCGGGCCAAATTACAGATCGCTGCGTACAATAGAGGCCAAGAAAATTGACTTAGAAATTTTGGTGGTCGGCGTGTTGTGGGTACGAGAATCTCATTTTGGTCACTTTCACGTAGAAGCATGAAAATGGTGCCAAAACGTGCCCATGCGTGTCCAACCAACTCATGAATATTGGAAAATTGTTTCTCTCAAATAGTTTTGGAGATATAAGGGTCCAAAGTTGAAGGAAATTGACCTTTCAAGGGCCATAACTCGAAACTCAATGAAGGAAGACAACTCCCATTTTACCCCATGGCACTTGGGTTAAGGGCGCATCATTTGGCACCAATTATAGGCCGATATCATGAAGTCACCTTTGCACCATTTAGGCACTATCATCCTATTGGTGTCCCGCCAAAACTTGAGGCCCTTATAACTCGCTTTTGTGTATTGCGATTGAGCTGAAATTTTGCATGCTGCTAGTAGACCTCAGTGCCTAGTGGCTTGCAAAATTTCGTGCCGCTACGAAGCGTATCTTGTGAGTTATAAGCCTTCAAACTTCGAGGAAATTAAAGTTTGTGCCTATTTTGCGGGAATACGAAATAAGATACAGAGGTGCAGTATGTATCCTTCAACAGGCATTTATGTGCCCTACCATCGTGCAAAATCCCGGTAACACTGGGGCACGAGAAAGTGCCGAAATAAAGGACTCTTTTTTACATTGAGGGCTATGGGAAAAATGAAGAAAACGCCGCTACTCAGCCTAGAGGGCGAATACAATAGCAAGCTTTACACCGTTAGTCCGTCCCAATAAAGTACGCCCTCGGGCCAAATTACAGATCGCTGCGTACAATAGAGGCCAAGAAAATTGACTTAGAAATTTTGGTGGTCGGCGTGTTGTGGGTACGAGAATCTCATTTTGGTCACTTTCACGTAGAAGCATGAAAATGGTGCCAAAACGTGCCCATGCGTGTCCAACCAACTCATGAATATTGGAAAATTGTTTCTCTCAAATAGTTTTGGAGATATAAGGGTCCAAAGTTGAAGGAAATTGACCTTTCAAGGGCCATAACTCGAAACTCAATGAAGGAAGACAACTCCCATTTTACCCCATGGCACTTGGGTTAAGGGCGCATCATTTGGCACCAATTATAGGCCGATATCATGAAGTCACCTTTGCACCATTTAGGCACTATCATCCTATTGGTGTCCCGCCAAAACTTGAGGCCCTTATAACTCGCTTTTGTGTATTGCGATTGAGCTGAAATTTTGCATGCTGCTAGTAGACCTCAGTGCCTAGTGGCTTGCAAAATTTCGTGCCGCTACGAAGCGTATCTTGTGAGTTATAAGCCTTCAAACTTCGAGGAAATTAAAGTTTGTGCCTATTTTGCGGGAATACGAAATAAGATACAGAGGTGCAGTATGTATCCTTCAACAGGCATGTATGTGCCCTACCATCGTGCAAAATCCCGGTAACACTGGGGCACGAGAAAGTGCCGAAATAAAGGACTCTTTTTTACATTGAGGGCTATGGGAAAAATGAAGAAAACGCCGCTACTCAGCCTAGAGGGCGAATACAATAGCAAGCTTTACACCGTTAGTCCGTCCCAATAAAGTACGTCCTCGGGCCAAATTACAGATCGCTGCGTACAATAGAGGCCAAGAAAATTGACTTAGAAATTTTGGTGGTCGGCGTGTTGTGGGTACGAGAATCTCATTTTGGTCACTTTCACGTAGAAGCATGAAAATGGTGCCAAAACGTGCCCATGCGTGTCCAACCAACTCATGAATATTGGAAAATTGTTTCTCTCAAATAGTTTTGGAGATATAAGGGTCCAAAGTTGAAGGAAATTGACCTTTCAAGGGCCATAACTCGAAACTCAATGAAGGAAGACAACTCCCATTTTACCCCATGGCACTTGGGTTAAGGGCGCATCATTTGGCACCAATTATAGGCCGATATCATGAAGTCACCTTTGCACCATTTAGGCACTATCATCCTATTGGTGTCCCGCCAAAACTTGAGGCCCTTATAACTCGCTTTTGTATATTGCGATTGGGCTGAAATTTTGCATGCTGCTAGTAGACCTCAGTGCCTAGTGGCTTGCAAAATTTCGTGCCGCTACGAAGCGTATCTTGTGAGTTATAAGCCTTCAAACTTCGAGGAAATTAAAGTTTGTGCCTATTTTGCGGGAATACGAAATAAGATACAGAGGTGCAGTATGTATCCTTCAACAGGCATGTATGTGCCCTACCATCGTGCAAAATCCCGGTAACACTGGGGCACGAGAAAGTGCCGAAATAAAGGACTCTTTTTTACATTGAGGGCTATGGGAAAAATGAAGAAAACGCCGCTACTCAGCCTAGAGGGCGAATACAATAGCAAGCTTTACACCGTTAGTCCGTCCCAATAAAGTACGCCCTCGGGCCAAATTACAGATCGCTGCGTACAATAGAGGCCAAGAAAATTGACTTAGAAATTTTGGTGGTCGGCGTGTTGTGGGTACGAGAATCTCATTTTGGTCACTTTCACGTAGAAGCATGAAAATGGTGCCAAAACGTGCCCATGCGTGTCCAACCAATTCATGAATATTGGAAAATTGTTTCTCTCAAATAGTTTTGGAGATATAAGGGTCCAAAGTTGAAGGAAATTGACCTTTCAAGGGCCATAACTCGAAACTCAATGAAGGAAGACAACTCCCATTTTACCCCATGGCACTTGGGTTAAGGGCGCATCATTTGGCACCAATTATAGGCCGATATCATGAAGTCACCTTTGCACCATTTAGGCACTATCATCCTATTGGTGTCCCGCCAAAACTTGAGGCCCTTATAACTCGCTTTTGTGTATTGCGATTGAGCTGAAATTTTGCATGCTGCTAGTAGACCTCAGTGCCTAGTGGCTTGCAAAATTTCGTGCCGCTACGAAGCGTATCTTGTGAGTTATAAGCCTTCAAACTTCGAGGAAATTAAAGTTTGTGCCTATTTTGCGGGAATACGAAATAAGATACAGAGGTGCAGTATGTATCCTTCAACAGGCATTTATGTGCCCTACCATCGTGCAAAATCCCGGTAACACTGGGGCACGAGAAAGTGCCGAAATAAAGGACTCTTTTTTACATTGAGGGCTATGGGAAAAATGAAGAAAACGCCGCTACTCAGCCTAGAGGGCGAATACAATAGCAAGCTTTACACCGTTAGTCCGTCCCAATAAAGTACGCCCTCGGGCCAAATTACAGATCGCTGCGTACAATAGAGGCCAAGAAAATTGACTTAGAAATTTTGGTGGTCGGCGTGTTGTGGGTACGAGAATCTCATTTTGGTCACTTTCACGTAGAAGCATGAAAATGGTGCCAAAACGTGCCCATGCGTGTCCAACCAACTCATGAATATTGGAAAATTGTTTCTCTCAAATAGTTTTGGAGATATAAGGGTCCAAAGTTGAAGGAAATTGACCTTTCAAGGGCCATAACTCG
This sequence comes from Lucinisca nassula, assembly GCA_963580285.1. Lineage (NCBI taxonomy): Eukaryota > Metazoa > Mollusca > Bivalvia > Lucinida > Lucinidae > Lucinisca > Lucinisca nassula. The sequence goes on from OY757023.1 coordinate 132,919,258, forward strand.
AAACTCAATGAAGGAAGACAACTCCCATTTTACCCCATGGCACTTGGGTTAAGGGCGCATCATTTGGCACCAATTATAGGCCGATATCATGAAGTCACCTTTGCACCATTTAGGCACTATCATCCTATTGGTGTCCCGCCAAAACTTGAGGCCCTTATAACTCGCTTTTGTGTATTGCGATTGAGCTGAAATTTTGCATGCTGCTAGTAGACCTCAGTGCCTAGTGGCTTGCAAAATTTCGTGCCGCTACGAAGCGTATCTTGTGAGTTATAAGCCTTCAAACTTCGAGGAAATTAAAGTTTGTGCCTATTTTGCGGGAATACGAAATAAGATACAGAGGTGCAGTATGTATCCTTCAACAGGCATTTATGTGCCCTACCATCGTGCAAAATCCCGGTAACACTGGGGCACGAGAAAGTGCCGAAATAAAGGACTCTTTTTTACATTGAGGGCTATGGGAAAAATGAAGAAAACGCCGCTACTCAGCCTAGAGGGCGAATACAATAGCAAGCTTTACACCGTTAGTCCGTCCCAATAAAGTACGCCCTCGGGCCAAATTACAGATCGCTGCGTACAATAGAGGCCAAGAAAATTGACTTAGAAATTTTGGTGGTCGGCGTGTTGTGGGTACGAGAATCTCATTTTGGTCACTTTCACGTAGAAGCATGAAAATGGTGCCAAAACGTGCCCATGCGTGTCCAACCAACTCATGAATATTGGAAAATTGTTTCTCTCAAATAGTTTTGGAGATATAAGGGTCCAAAGTTGAAGGAAATTGACCTTTCAAGGGCCATAACTCGAAACTCAATGAAGGAAGACAACTCCCATTTTACCCCATGGCACTTGGGTTAAGGGCGCATCATTTGGCACCAATTATAGGCCGATATCATGAAGTCACCTTTGCACCATTTAGGCACTATCATCCTATTGGTGTCCCGCCAAAACTTGAGGCCCTTATAACTCGCTTTTGTGTATTGCGATTGAGCTGAAATTTTGCATGCTGCTAGTAGACCTCAGTGCCTAGCGGCTTGCAAAATTTCGTGCCGCTACGAAGCGTATCTTGTGAGTTATAAGCCTTCAAACTTCGAGGAAATTAAAGTTTGTGCCTATTTTGCGGGAATACGAAATAAGATACAGAGGTGCAGTATGTATCCTTCAACAGGCATTTATGTGCCCTACCATCGTGCAAAATCCCGGTAACACTGGGGCACGAGAAAGTGCCGAAATAAAGGACTCTTTTTTACATTGAGGGCTATGGGAAAAATGAAGAAAACGCCGCTACTCAGCCTAGAGGGCGAATACAATAGCAAGCTTTACACCGTTAGTCCGTCCCAATAAAGTACGCCCTCGGGCCAAATTACAGATCGCTGCGTACAATAGAGGCCAAGAAAATTGACTTAGAAATTTTGGTGGTCGGCGTGTTGTGGGTACGAGAATCTCATTTTGGTCACTTTCACGTAGAAGCATGAAAATGGTGCCAAAACGTGCCCATGCGTGTCCAACCAACTCATGAATATTGGAAAATTGTTTCTCTCAAATAGTTTTGGAGATATAAGGTTCCAAAGTTGAAGGAAATTGACCTTTCAAGGGCCATAACTCGAAACTCAATGAAGGAAGACAACTCCCATTTTACACCATGGCACTTGGGTTAAGGGCGCATCATTTGGCACCAATTATAGGCCGATATCATGAAGTCACCTTTGCACCATTTAGGCACTATCATCCTATTGGTGTCCCGCCAAAACTTGAGGCCCTTATAACTCGCTTTTGTGTATTGCGATTGAGCTGAAATTTTGCATGCTGCTAGTAGACCTCAGTGCCTAGTGGCTTGCAAAATTTCGTGCCGCTACGAAGCGTATCTTGTGAGTTATAAGCCTTCAAACTTCGAGGAAATTAAAGTTTGTGCCTATTTTGCGGGAATACGAAATAAGATACAGAGGTGCAGTATGTATCCTTCAACAGGCATTTATGTGCCCTACCATCGTGCAAAATCCCGGTAACACTGGGGCACGAGAAAGTGCCGAAATAAAGGACTCTTTTTTACATTGAGGGCTATGGGAAAAATGAAGAAAACGCCGCTACTCAGCCTAGAGGGCGAATACAATAGCAAGCTTTACACCGTTAGTCCGTCCCAATAAAGTACGCCCTCGGGCCAAATTACAGATCGCTGCGTACAATAGAGGCCAAGAAAATTGACTTAGAAATTTTGGTGGTCGGCGTGTTGTGGGTACGAGAATCTCATTTTGGTCACTTTCACGTAGAAGCATGAAAATGGTGCCAAAACGTGCCCATGCGTGTCCAACCAACTCATGAATATTGGAAAATTGTTTCTCTCAAATAGTTTTGGAGATATAAGGGTCCAAAGTTGAAGGAAATTGACCTTTCAAGGGCCATAACTCGAAACTCAATGAAGGAAGACAACTCCCATTTTACCCCATGGCACTTGGGTTAAGGGCGCATCATTTGGCACCAATTATAGGCCGATATCATGAAGTCACCTTTGCACCATTTAGGCACTATCATCCTATTGGTGTCCCGCCAAAACTTGAGGCCCTTATAACTCGCTTTTGTGTATTGCGATTGAGCTGAAATTTTGCATGCTGCTAGTAGACCTCAGTGCCTAGTGGCTTGCAAAATTTCGTGCCGCTACGAAGCGTATCTTGTGAGTTATAAGCCTTCAAACTTCGAGGAAATTAAAGTTTGTGCCTATTTTGCGGGAATACGAAATAAGATACAGAGGTGCAGTATGTATCCTTCAACAGGCATTTATGTGCCCTACCATCGTGCAAAATCCCGGTAACACTGGGGCACGAGAAAGTGCCGAAATAAAGGACTCTTTTTTACATTGAGGGCTATGGGAAAAATGAAGAAAACGCCGCTACTCAGCCTAGAGGGCGAATACAATAGCAAGCTTTACACCGTTAGTCCGTCCCAATAAAGTACGCCCTCGGGCCAAATTACAGATCGCTGCGTACAATAGAGGCCAAGAAAATTGACTTAGAAATTTTGGTGGTCGGCGTGTTGTGGGTACGAGAATCTCATTTTGGTCACTTTCACGTAGAAGCATGAAAATGGTGCCAAAACGTGCCCATGCGTGTCCAACCAACTCATGAATATTGGAAAATTGTTTCTCTCAAATAGTTTTGGAGATATAAGGGTCCAAAGTTGAAGGAAATTGACCTTTCAAGGGCCATAACTCGAAACTCAATGAAGGAAGACAACTCCCATTTTACCCCATGGCACTTGGGTTAAGGGCGCATCATTTGGCACCAATTATAGGCCGATATCATGAAGTCACCTTTGCACCATTTAGGCACTATCATCCTATTGGTGTCCCGCCAAAACTTGAGGCCCTTATAACTCGCTTTTGTGTATTGCGATTGAGCTGAAATTTTGCATGCTGCTAGTAGACCTCAGTGCCTAGCGGCTTGCAAAATTTCGTGCCGCTACGAAGCGTATCTTGTGAGTTATAAGCCTTCAAACTTCGAGGAAATTAAAGTTTGTGCCTATTTTGCGGGAATACGAAATAAGATACAGAGGTGCAGTATGTATCCTTCAACAGGCATGTATGTGCCCTACCATCGTGCAAAATCCCGGTAACACTGGGGCACGAGAAAGTGCCGAAATAAAGGACTCTTTTTTACATTGAGGGCTATGGGAAAAATGAAGAAAACGCCGCTACTCAGCCTAGAGGGCGAATACAATAGCAAGCTTTACACCGTTAGTCCGTCCCAATAAAGTACGCCCTCGGGCCAAATTACAGATCGCTGCGTACAATAGAGGCCAAGAAAATTGACTTAGAAATTTTGGTGGTCGGCGTGTTGTGGGTACGAGAATCTCATTTTGGTCACTTTCACGTAGAAGCATGAAAATGGTGCCAAAACGTGCCCATGCGTGTCCAACCAACTCATGAATATTGGAAAATTGTTTCTCTCAAATAGTTTTGGAGATATAAGGGTCCAAAGTTGAAGGAAATTGACCTTTCAAGGGCCATAACTCGAAACTCAATGAAGGAAGACAACTCCCATTTTACCCCATGGCACTTGGGTTAAGGGCGCATCATTTGGCACCAATTATAGGCCGATATCATGAAGTCACCTTTGCACCATTTAGGCACTATCATCCTATTGGTGTCCCGCCAAAACTTGAGGCCCTTATAACTCGCTTTTGTGTATTGCGATTGAGCTGAAATTTTGCATGCTGCTAGTAGACCTCAGTGCCTAGTGGCTTGCAAAATTTCGTGCCGCTACGAAGCGTATCTTGTGAGTTATAAGCCTTCAAACTTCGAGGAAATTAAAGTTTGTGCCTATTTTGCGGGAATACGAAATAAGATACAGAGGTGCAGTATGTATCCTTCAACAGGCATGTATGTGCCCTACCATCGTGCAAAATCCCGGTAACACTGGGGCACGAGAAAGTGCCGAAATAAAGGACTCTTTTTTACATTGAGGGCTATGGGAAAAATGAAGAAAACGCCGCTACTCAGCCTAGAGGGCGAATACAATAGCAAGCTTTACACCGTTAGTCCGTCCCAATAAAGTACGCCCTCGGGCCAAATTACAGATCGCTGCGTACAATAGAGGCCAAGAAAATTGACTTAGAAATTTTGGTGGTCGGCGTGTTGTGGGTACGAGAATCTCATTTTGGTCACTTTCACGTAGAAGCATGAAAATGGTGCCAAAACGTGCCCATGCGTGTCCAACCAACTCATGAATATTGGAAAATTGTTTCTCTCAAATAGTTTTGGAGATATAAGGGTCCAAAGTTGAAGGAAATTGACCTTTCAAGGGCCATAACTCGAAACTCAATGAAGGAAGACAACTCCCATTTTACCCCATGGCACTTGGGTTAAGGGCGCATCATTTGGCACCAATTATAGGCCGATATCATGAAGTCACCTTTGCACCATTTAGGCACTATCATCCTATTGGTGTCCCGCCAAAACTTGAGGCCCTTATAACTCGCTTTTGTATATTGCGATTGAGCTGAAATTTTGCATGCTGCTAGTAGACCTCAGTGCCTAGTGGCTTGCAAAATTTCGTGCCGCTACGAAGCGTATCTTGTGAGTTATAAGCCTTCAAACTTCGAGGAAATTAAAGTTTGTGCCTATTTTGCGGGAATACGAAATAAGATACAGAGGTGCAGTATGTATCCTTCAACAGGCATGTATGTGCCCTACCATCGTGCAAAATCCCGGTAACACTGGGGCACGAGAAAGTGCCGAAATAAAGGACTCTTTTTTACATTGAGGGCTATGGGAAAAATGAAGAAAACGCCGCTACTCAGCCTAGAGGGCGAATACAATAGCAAGCTTTACACCGTTAGTCCGTCCCAATAAAGTACGCCCTCGGGCCAAATTACAGATCGCTGCGTACAATAGAGGCCAAGAAAATTGACTTAGAAATTTTGGTGGTCGGCGTGTTGTGGGTACGAGAATCTCATTTTGGTCACTTTCACGTAGAAGCATGAAAATGGTGCCAAAACGTGCCCATGCGTGTCCAACCAATTCATGAATATTGGAAAATTGTTTCTCTCAAATAGTTTTGGAGATATAAGGGTCCAAAGTTGAAGGAAATTGACCTTTCAAGGGCCATAACTCGAAACTCAATGAAGGAAGACAACTCCCATTTTACCCCATGGCACTTGGGTTAAGGGCGCATCATTTGGCACCAATTATAGGCCGATATCATGAAGTCACCTTTGCACCATTTAGGCACTATCATCCTATTGGTGTCCCGCCAAAACTTGAGGCCCTTATAACTCGCTTTTGTGTATTGCGATTGAGCTGAAATTTTGCATGCTGCTAGTAGACCTCAGTGCCTAGTGGCTTGCAAAATTTCGTGCCGCTACGAAGCGTATCTTGTGAGTTATAAGCCTTCAAACTTCGAGGAAATTAAAGTTTGTGCCTATTTTGCGGGAATACGAAATAAGATACAGAGGTGCAGTATGTATCCTTCAACAGGCATTTATGTGCCCTACCATCGTGCAAAATCCCGGTAACACTGGGGCACGAGAAAGTGCCGAAATAAAGGACTCTTTTTTACATTGAGGGCTATGGGAAAAATGAAGAAAACGCCGCTACTCAGCCTAGAGGGCGAATACAATAGCAAGCTTTACACCGTTAGTCCGTCCCAATAAAGTACGCCCTCGGGCCAAATTACAGATCGCTGCGTACAATAGAGGCCAAGAAAATTGACTTAGAAATTTTGGTGGTCGGCGTGTTGTGGGTACGAGAATCTCATTTTGGTCACTTTCACGTAGAAGCATGAAAATGGTGCCAAAACGTGCCCATGCGTGTCCAACCAACTCATGAATATTGGAAAATTGTTTCTCTCAAATAGTTTTGGAGATATAAGGGTCCAAAGTTGAAGGAAATTGACCTTTCAAGGGCCATAACTCGAAACTCAATGAAGGAAGACAACTCCCATTTTACCCCATGGCACTTGGGTTAAGGGCGCATCATTTGGCACCAATTATAGGCCGATATCATGAAGTCACCTTTGCACCATTTAGGCACTATCATCCTATTGGTGTCCCGCCAAAACTTGAGGCCCTTATAACTCGCTTTTGTGTATTGCGATTGAGCTGAAATTTTGCATGCTGCTAGTAGACCTCAGTGCCTAGTGGCTTGCAAAATTTCGTGCCGCTACGAAGCGTATCTTGTGAGTTATAAGCCTTCAAACTTCGAGGAAATTAAAGTTTGTGCCTATTTTGCGGGAATACGAAATAAGATACAGAGGTGCAGTATGTATCCTTCAACAGGCATGTATGTGCCCTACCATCGTGCAAAATCCCGGTAACACTGGGGCACGAGAAAGTGCCGAAATAAAGGACTCTTTTTTACATTGAGGGCTATGGGAAAAATGAAGAAAACGCCGCTACTCAGCCTAGAGGGCGAATACAATAGCAAGCTTTACACCGTTAGTCCGTCCCAATAAAGTACGTCCTCGGGCCAAATTACAGATCGCTGCGTACAATAGAGGCCAAGAAAATTGACTTAGAAATTTTGGTGGTCGGCGTGTTGTGGGTACGAGAATCTCATTTTGGTCACTTTCACGTAGAAGCATGAAAATGGTGCCAAAACGTGCCCATGCGTGTCCAACCAACTCATGAATATTGGAAAATTGTTTCTCTCAAATAGTTTTGGAGATATAAGGGTCCAAAGTTGAAGGAAATTGACCTTTCAAGGGCCATAACTCGAAACTCAATGAAGGAAGACAACTCCCATTTTACCCCATGGCACTTGGGTTAAGGGCGCATCATTTGGCACCAATTATAGGCCGATATCATGAAGTCACCTTTGCACCATTTAGGCACTATCATCCTATTGGTGTCCCGCCAAAACTTGAGGCCCTTATAACTCGCTTTTGTATATTGCGATTGGGCTGAAATTTTGCATGCTGATAGTAGACCTCAGTGCCTAGTGGCTTGCAAAATTTCGTGCCGCTACGAAGCGTATCTTGTGAGTTATAAGCCTTCAAACTTCGAGGAAATTAAAGTTTGTGCCTATTTTGCGGGAATACGAAATAAGATACAGAGGTGCAGTATGTATCCTTCAACAGGCATGTATGTGCCCTACCATCGTGCAAAATCCCGGTAACACTGGGGCACGAGAAAGTGCCGAAATAAAGGACTCTTTTTTACATTGAGGGCTATGGGAAAAATGAAGAAAACGCCGCTACTCAGCCTAGAGGGCGAATACAATAGCAAGCTTTACACCGTTAGTCCGTCCCAATAAAGTACGCCCTCGGGCCAAATTACAGATCGCTGCGTACAATAGAGGCCAAGAAAATTGACTTAGAAATTTTGGTGGTCGGCGTGTTGTGGGTACGAGAATCTCATTTTGGTCACTTTCACGTAGAAGCATGAAAATGGTGCCAAAACGTGCCCATGCGTGTCCAACCAATTCATGAATATTGGAAAATTGTTTCTCTCAAATAGTTTTGGAGATATAAGGGTCCAAAGTTGAAGGAAATTGACCTTTCAAGGGCCATAACTCGAAACTCAATGAAGGAAGACAACTCCCATTTTACCCCATGGCACTTGGGTTAAGGGCGCATCATTTGGCACCAATTATAGGCCGATATCATGAAGTCACCTTTGCACCATTTAGGCACTATCATCCTATTGGTGTCCCGCCAAAACTTGAGGCCCTTATAACTCGCTTTTGTGTATTGCGATTGAGCTGAAAATTTGCATGCTGCTAGTAGACCTCAGTGCCTAGTGGCTTGCAAAATTTCGTGCCGCTACGAAGCGTATCTTGTGAGTTATAAGCCTTCAAACTTCGAGGAAATTAAAGTTTGTGCCTATTTTGCGGGAATACGAAATAAGATACAGAGGTGCAGTATGTATCCTTCAACAGGCATTTATGTGCCCTACCATCGTGCAAAATCCCGGTAACACTGGGGCACGAGAAAGTGCCGAAATAAAGGACTCTTTTTTACATTGAGGGCTATGGGAAAAATGAAGAAAACGCCGCTACTCAGCCTAGAGGGCGAATACAATAGCAAGCTTTACACCGTTAGTCCGTCCCAATAAAGTACGCCCTCGGGCCAAATTACAGATCGCTGCGTACAATAGAGGCCAAGAAAATTGACTTAGAAATTTTGGTGGTCGGCGTGTTGTGGGTACGAGAATCTCATTTTGGTCACTTTCACGTAGAAGCATGAAAATGGTGCCAAAACGTGCCCATGCGTGTCCAACCAACTCATGAATATTGGAAAATTGTTTCTCTCAAATAGTTTTGGAGATATAAGGGTCCAAAGTTGAAGGAAATTGACCTTTCAAGGGCCATAACTCGAAACTCAATGAAGGAAGACAACTCCCATTTTACCCCATGGCACTTGGGTTAAGGGCGCATCATTTGGCACCAATTATAGGCCGATATCATGAAGTCACCTTTGCACCATTTAGGCACTATCATCCTATTGGTGTCCCGCCAAAACTTGAGGCCCTTATAACTCGCTTTTGTGTATTGCGATTGAGCTGAAATTTTGCATGCTGCTAGTAGACCTCAGTGCCTAGTGGCTTGCAAAATTTCGTGCCGCTACGAAGCGTATCTTGTGAGTTATAAGCCTTCAAACTTCGAGGAAATTAAAGTTTGTGCCTATTTTGCGGGAATACGAAATAAGATACAGAGGTGCAGTATGTATCCTTCAACAGGCATTTATGTGCCCTACCATCGTGCAAAATCCCGGTAACACTGGGGCACGAGAAAGTGCCGAAATAAAGGACTCTTTTTTACATTGAGGGCTATGGGAAAAATGAAGAAAACGCCGCTACTCAGCCTAGAGGGCGAATACAATAGCAAGCTTTACACCGTTAGTCCGTCCCAATAAAGTACGCCCTCGGGCCAAATTACAGATCGCTGCGTACAATAGAGGCCAAGAAAATTGACTTAGAAATTTTGGTGGTCGGCGTGTTGTGGGTACGAGAATCTCATTTTGGTCACTTTCACGTAGAAGCATGAAAATGGTGCCAAAACGTGCCCATGCGTGTCCAACCAACTCATGAATATTGGAAAATTGTTTCTCTCAAATAGTTTTGGAGATATAAGGGTCCAAAGTTGAAGGAAATTGACCTTTCAAGGGCCATAACTCGAAACTCAATGAAGGAAGACAACTCCCATTTTACCCCATGGCACTTGGGTTAAGGGCGCATCATTTGGCACCAATTATAGGCCGATATCATGAAGTCACCTTTGCACCATTTAGGCACTATCATCCTATTGGTGTCCCGCCAAAACTTGAGGCCCTTATAACTCGCTTTTGTGTATTGCGATTGAGCTGAAATTTTGCATGCTGCTAGTAGACCTCAGTGCCTAGCGGCTTGCAAAATTTCGTGCCGCTACGAAGCGTATCTTGTGAGTTATAAGCCTTCAAACTTCGAGGAAATTAAAGTTTGTGCCTATTTTGCGGGAATACGAAATAAGATACAGAGGTGCAGTATGTATCCTTCAACAGGCATTTATGTGCCCTACCATCGTGCAAAATCCCGGTAACACTGGGGCACGAGAAAGTGCCGAAATAAAGGACTCTTTTTTACATTGAGGGCTATGGGAAAAATGAAGAAAACGCCGCTACTCAGCCTAGAGGGCGAATACAATAGCAAGCTTTACACCGTTAGTCCGTCCCAATAAAGTACGCCCTCGGGCCAAATTACAGATCGCTGCGTACAATAGAGGCCAAGAAAATTGACTTAGAAATTTTGGTGGTCGGCGTGTTGTGGGTACGAGAATCTCATTTTGGTCACTTTCACGTAGAAGCATGAAAATGGTGCCAAAACGTGCCCATGCGTGTCCAACCAACTCATGAATATTGGAAAATTGTTTCTCTCAAATAGTTTTGGAGATATAAGGTTCCAAAGTTGAAGGAAATTGACCTTTCAAGGGCCATAACTCGAAACTCAATGAAGGAAGACAACTCCCATTTTACACCATGGCACTTGGGTTAAGGGCGCATCATTTGGCACCAATTATAGGCCGATATCATGAAGTCACCTTTGCACCATTTAGGCACTATCATCCTATTGGTGTCCCGCCAAAACTTGAGGCCCTTATAACTCGCTTTTGTGTATTGCGATTGAGCTGAAATTTTGCATGCTGCTAGTAGACCTCAGTGCCTAGTGGCTTGCAAAATTTCGTGCCGCTACGAAGCGTATCTTGTGAGTTATAAGCCTTCAAACTTCGAGGAAATTAAAGTTTGTGCCTATTTTGCGGGAATACGAAATAAGATACAGAGGTGCAGTATGTATCCTTCAACAGGCATTTATGTGCCCTACCATCGTGCAAAATCCCGGTAACACTGGGGCACGAGAAAGTGCCGAAATAAAGGACTCTTTTTTACATTGAGGGCTATGGGAAAAATGAAGAAAACGCCGCTACTCAGCCTAGAGGGCGAATACAATAGCAAGCTTTACACCGTTAGTCCGTCCCAATAAAGTACGCCCTCGGGCCAAATTACAGATCGCTGCGTACAATAGAGGCCAAGAAAATTGACTTAGAAATTTTGGTGGTCGGCGTGTTGTGGGTACGAGAATCTCATTTTGGTCACTTTCACGTAGAAGCATGAAAATGGTGCCAAAACGTGCCCATGCGTGTCCAACCAACTCATGAATATTGGAAAATTGTTTCTCTCAAATAGTTTTGGAGATATAAGGGTCCAAAGTTGAAGGAAATTGACCTTTCAAGGGCCATAACTCGAAACTCAATGAAGGAAGACAACTCCCATTTTACCCCATGGCACTTGGGTTAAGGGCGCATCATTTGGCACCAATTATAGGCCGATATCATGAAGTCACCTTTGCACCATTTAGGCACTATCATCCTATTGGTGTCCCGCCAAAACTTGAGGCCCTTATAACTCGCTTTTGTGTATTGCGATTGAGCTGAAATTTTGCATGCTGCTAGTAGACCTCAGTGCCTAGTGGCTTGCAAAATTTCGTGCCGCTACGAAGCGTATCTTGTGAGTTATAAGCCTTCAAACTTCGAGGAAATTAAAGTTTGTGCCTATTTTGCGGGAATACGAAATAAGATACAGAGGTGCAGTATGTATCCTTCAACAGGCATTTATGTGCCCTACCATCGTGCAAAATCCCGGTAACGCTGGGGCACGAGAAAGTGCCGAAATAAAGGACTCTTTTTTACATTGAGGGCTATGGGAAAAATGAAGAAAACGCCGCTTCTCAGCCTAGAGGGCGAATACAATAGCAAGCTTTACACCGTTTGTCCGTCCCAATAAAGTACGCCCTCGGGCCAAATTACAGATCGCTGCGTACAATAGAGGCCAAGAAAATTGACTTAGAAATTTTGGTGGTCGGCGTGTTGTGGGTACGAGAATCTCATTTTGGTCACTTTCACGTAGAAGCATGAAAATGGTGCCAAAACGTGCCCATGCGTGTCCAACCAACTCATGAATATTGGAAAATTGTTTCTCTCAAATAGTTTTGGAGATATAAGGGTCCAAAGTTGAAGGAAATTGACCTTTCAAGGGCCATAACTCGAAACTCAATGAAGGAAGACAACTCCCATTTTACCCCATGGCACTTGGGTTAAGGGCGCATCATTTGGCACCAATTATAGGCCGATATCATGAAGTCACCTTTGCACCATTTAGGCACTATCATCCTATTGGTGTCCCGCCAAAACTTGAGGCCCTTATAACTCGCTTTTGTGTATTGTGATTGGGCTGAAATTTTGCATGCTGCTAGTAGACCTCAGTGCCTAGTGGCTTGCAAAATTTCGTGCCGCTACGAAGCGTATCTTGTGAGTTATAAGCCTTCAAACTTCGAGGAAATTAAAGTTTGTGCCTATTTTGCGGGAATACGAAATAAGATACAGAGGTGCAGTATGTATCTTTCAACAGGCATTTATGTGCCCTACCATCGTACAAAATCCCGGTAACACTGGGGCACGAGAAAGTGCCGAAATAAAGGACTCTTTTTTACATTGAGGGCTATGGGAAAAATGAAGAAAACGCCGCTACTCAGCCTAGAGGGCGAATACAATAGCAAGCTTTACACCGTTAGTCCGTCCCAATAAAGTACGCCCTCGGGCCAAATTACAGATCGCTGCGTACAATAGAGGCCAAGAAAATTGACTTAGAAATTTTGGTGGTCGGCGTGTTGTGGGTACGAGAATCTCATTTTGGTCACTTTCACGTAGAAGCATGAAAATGGTGCCAAAACGTGCCCATGCGTGTCCAACCAACTCATGAATATTGGAAAATTGTTTCTCTCAAATAGTTTTGGAGATATAAGGGTCCAAAGTTGAAGGAAATTGACCTTTCAAGGGCCATAACTCGAAACTCAATGAAGGAAGACAACTCCCATTTTACCCCATGGCACTTGGGTTAAGGGCGCATCATTTGGCACCAATTATAGGCCGATATCATGAAGTCACCTTTGCACCATTTAGGCACTATCATCCTATTGGTGTCCCGCCAAAACTTGAGGCCCTTATAACTCGCTTTTGTGTATTGCGATTGGGCTGAAAGTTTGCATGCTGCTAGTAGACCTCAGTGCCTAGTGGCTTGCAAAATTTCGTGCCGCTACGAAGCGTATCTTGTGAGTTATAAGCCTTCAAACTTCGAGGAAATTAAAGTTTGTGCCTATTTTGCGGGAATACGAAATAAGATACAGAGGTGCAGTATGTATCCTTCAACAGGCATTTATGTGCCCTACCATCGTGCAAAATCCCGGTAACACTGGGGCACGAGAAAGTGCCGAAATAAAGGACTCTTTTTTACATTGAGGGCTATGGGAAAAATGAAGAAAACGCCGCTACTCAGCCTAGAGGGCGAATACAATAGCAAGCTTTACACCGTTAGTCCGTCCCAATAAAGTACGCCCTCGGGCCAAATTACAGATCGCTGCGTACAATAGAGGCCAAGAAAATTGACTTAGAAATTTTGGTGGTCGGCGTGTTGTGGGTAAGAGAATCTCATTTTGGTCACTTTCACGTAGAAGCATGAAAATGGTGCCAAAACGTGCCCATGCGTGTCCAACCAACTCATGAATAATTGGAAAATTGTTTCTCTCAAATAGTTTTGGAGATATAAGGGTCCAAAGTTGAAGGAAATTGACCTTTCAAGGGCCATAACTCGAAACTCAATGAAGGAAGACAACTCCCATTTTACCCCATGGCACTTGGGTTAAGGGCGCATCATTTGGCACCAATTATAGGCCGATATCATGAAGTCACCTTTGCACCATTTAGGCACTATCATCCTATTGGTGTCCCGCCAAAACTTGAGGCCCTTATAACTCGCTTTTGTGTATTGCGATTGAGCTGAAATTTTGCATGCTGCTAGTAGACCTCAGTGCCTAGTGGCTTGCAAAATTTCGTGCCGCTACGAAGCGTATCCTGTGAGTTATAAGCCTTCAAACTTCGAGGAAATTAAAGTTTGTGCCTATTTTGCGGGAATACGAAATAAGATACAGAGGTGCAGTATGTATCCTTCAACAGGCATTTATGTGCCCTACCATCGTGCAAAATCCCGGTAACACTGGGGCACGAGAAAGTGCCGAAATAAAGGACTCTTTTTTACATTGAGGGCTATGGGAAAAATGAAGAAAACGCCGCTACTCAGCCTAGAGGGCGAATACAATAGCAAGCTTTACACCGTTAGTCCGTCCTAATAAAGTACGCCCTCGGGCCAAATTACAGATCGCTGCGTACAATAGAGGCCAAGAAAATTGACTTAGAAATTTTGGTGGTCGGCGTGTTGTGGGTACGAGAATCTCATTTTGGTCACTTTCACGTAGAAGCATGAAAATGGTGCCAAAACGTGCCCATGCGTGTCCAACCAACTCATGAATATTGGAAAATTGTTTCTCTCAAATAGTTTTGGAGATATAAGGGTCCAAAGTTGAAGGAAATTGACCTTTCAAGGGCCATAACTCGAAACTCAATGAAGGAAGACAACTCCCATTTTACCCCATGGCACTTGGGTTAAGGGCGCATCATTTGGTACCAATTATAGGCCGATATCATGAAGTCACCTTTGCACCATTTAGGCACTATCATCCTATTGGTGTCCCGCCAAAACTTGAGGCCCTTATAACTCGCTTTTGTGTATTGCGATTGAGCTGAAATTTTGCATGCTGCTAGTAGACCTCAGTGCCTAGTGGCTTGCAAAATTTCGTGCCGCTACGAAGCGTATCTTGTGAGTTATAAGCCTTCAAACTTCGAGGAAATTAAAGTTTGTGCCTATTTTGCGGGAATACGAAATAAGATACAGAGGTGCAGTATGTATCCTTCAACAGGCATTTATGTGCCCTACCATCGTGCAAAATCCCGGTAACACTGGGGCACGAGAAAGTGCCGAAATAAAGGACTCTTTTTTACATTGAGGGCTATGGGAAAAATGAAGAAAACGCCGCTACTCAGCCTAGAGGGCGAATACAATAGCAAGCTTTACACCGTTAGTCCGTCCCAATAAAGTACGCCCTCGGGCCAAATTACAGATCGCTGCGTACAATAGAGGCCAAGAAAATTGACTTAGAAATTTTGGTGGTCGGCGTGTTGTGGGTACGAGAATCTCATTTTGGTCACTTTCACGTAGAAGCATGAAAATGGTGCCAAAACGTGCCCATGCGTGTCCAACCAACTCATGAATATTGGAAAATTGTTTCTCTCAAATAGTTTTGGAGATATAAGGGTCCAAAGTTGAAGGAAATTGACCTTTCAAGGGCCATAACTCGAAACTCAATGAAGGAAGACAACTCCCATTTTACCCCATGGCACTTGGGTTAAGGGCGCATCATTTGGCACCAATTATAGGCCGATATCATGAAGTCACCTTTGCACCATTTAGGCACTATCATCCTATTGGTGTCCCGCCAAAACTTGAGGCCCTTATAACTCGCTTTTGTGTATTGCGATTGAGCTGAAATTTTGCATGCTGCTAGTAGACCTCAGTGCCTAGTGGCTTGCAAAATTTCGTGCCGCTACGAAGCGTATCTTGTGAGTTATAAGCCTTCAAACTTCGAGGAAATTAAAGTTTGTGCCTATTTTGCGGGAATACGAAATAAGATACAGAGGTGCAGTATGTATCCTTCAACAGGCATTTATGTGCCCTACCATCGTGCAAAATCCCGGTAACACTGGGGCACGAGAAAGTGCCGAAATAAAGGACTCTTTTTTACATTGAGGGCTATGGGAAAAATGAAGAAAACGCCGCTACTCAGCCTAGAGGGCGAATACAATAGCAAGCTTTACACCGTTAGTCCGTCCCAATAAAGTACGCCCTCGGGCCAAATTACAGATCGCTGCGTACAATAGAGGCCAAGAAAATTGACTTAGAAATTTTGGTGGTCGGCGTGTTGTGGGTACGAGAATCTCATTTTGGTCACTTTCACGTAGAAGCATGAAAATGGTGCCAAAACGTGCCCATGCGTGTCCAACCAACTCATGAATATTGGAAAATTGTTTCTCTCAAATAGTTTTGGAGATATAAGGGTCCAAAGTTGAAGGAAATTGACCTTTCAAGGGCCATAACTCGAAACTCAATGAAGGAAGACAACTCCCATTTTACCCCATGGCACTTGGGTTAAGGGCGCATCATTTGGCACCAATTATAGGCCGATATCATGAAGTCACCTTTGCACCATTTAGGCACTATCATCCTATTGGTGTCCCGCCAAAAGTTGAGGCCCTTATAACTCGCTTTTGTGTATTGCGATTGAGCTGAAATTTTGCATGCTGCTAGTAGACCTCAGTGCCTAGTGGCTTGCAAAATTTCGTGCCGCTACAAAGCGTATCTTGTGAGTTATAAGCCTTCAAACTTCGCGGAAATTAAAGTTTGTGCCTATTTTGCGGGAATACGAAATAAGATACAGAGGTGCAGTATGTATCCTTCAACAGGCATTTATGTGCCCTACCATCGTGCAAAATCCCGGTAACACTGGGGCACGAGAAAGTGCCGAAATAAAGGACTCTTTTTTACATTGAGGGCTATGGGAAAAATGAAGAAAACGCCGCTACTCAGCCTAGAGGGCGAATACAATAGCAAGCTTTACACCGTTAGTCCGTCCCAATAAAGTACGCCCTCGGGCCAAATTACAGATCGCTGCGTACAATAGAGGCCAAGAAAATTGACTTAGAAATTTTGGTGGTCGGCGTGTTGTGGGTACGAGAATCTCATTTTGGTCACTTTCACGTAGAAGCATGAAAATGGTGCCAAAACGTGCCCATGCGTGTCCAACCAACTCATGAATATTGGAAAATTGTTTCTCTCAAATAGTTTTGGAGATATAAGGGTCCAAAGATGAAGGAAATTGACCTTTCAAGGGCCATAACTCGAAACTCAATGAAGGAAGACAACTCCCATTTTACCCCATGGCACTTGGGTTAAGGGCGCATCATTTGGCACCAATTATAGGCCGATATCATGAAGTCACCTTTGCACCATTTAGGCACTATCATCCTATTGGTGTCCCGCCAAAACTTGAGGCCCTTATAACTCGCTTTTGTGTATTGCGATTGAGCTGAAATTTTGCATGCTGCTAGTAGACCTCAGTGCCTAGTGGCTTGCAAAATTTCGTGCCGCTACGAAGCGTATCCTGTGAGTTATAAGCCTTCAAACTTCGAGGAAATTAAAGTTTGTGCCTATTTTGCGGGAATACGAAATAAGATACAGAGGTGCAGTATGTATCCTTCAACAGGCATTTATGTGCCCTACCATCGTGCAAAATCCCGGTAACACTGGGGCACGAGAAAGTGCCGAAATAAAGGACTCTTTTTTACATTGAGGGCTATGGGAAAAATGAAGAAAACGCCGCTACTCAGCCTAGAGGGCGAATACAATAGCAAGCTTTACACCGTTAGTCCGTCCTAATAAAGTACGCCCTCGGGCCAAATTACAGATCGCTGCGTACAATAGAGGCCAAGAAAATTGACTTAGAAATTTTGGTGGTCGGCGTGTTGTGGGTACGAGAATCTCATTTTGGTCACTTTCACGTAGAAGCATGAAAATGGTGCCAAAACGTGCCCATGCGTGTCCAACCAACTCATGAATATTGGAAAATTGTTTCTCTCAAATAGTTTTGGAGATATAAGGGTCCAAAGTTGAAGGAAATTGACCTTTCAAGGGCCATAACTCGAAACTCAATGAAGGAAGACAACTCCCATTTTACCCCATGGCACTTGGGTTAAGGGCGCATCATTTGGCACCAATTATAGGCCGATATCATGAAGTCACCTTTGCACCATTTAGGCACTATCATCCTATTGGTGTCCCGCCAAAACTTGAGGCCCTTATAACTCGCTTTTGTGTATTGCGATTGAGCTGAAATTTTGCATGCTGCTAGTAGACCTCAGTGCCTAGTGGCTTGCAAAATTTCGTGCCGCTACGAAGCGTATCTTGTGAGTTATAAGCCTTCAAACTTCGAGGAAATTAAAGTTTGTGCCTATTTTGCGGGAATACGAAATAAGATACAGAGGTGCAGTATGTATCCTTCAACAGGCATTTATGTGCCCTACCATCGTGCAAAATCCCGGTAACACTGGGGCACGAGAAAGTGCCGAAATAAAGGACTCTTTTTTACATTGAGGGCTATGGGAAAAATGAAGAAAACGCCGCTACTCAGCCTAGAGGGCGAATACAATAGCAAGCTTTACACCGTTAGTCCGTCCCAATAAAGTACGCCCTCGGGCCAAATTACAGATCGCTGCGTACAATAGAGGCCAAGAAAATTGACTTAGAAATTTTGGTGGTCGGCGTGTTGTGGGTACGAGAATCTCATTTTGGTCACTTTCACGTAGAAGCATGAAAATGGTGCCAAAACGTGCCCATGCGTGTCCAACCAACTCATGAATATTGGAAAATTGTTTCTCTCAAATAGTTTTGGAGATATAAGGGTCCAAAGTTGAAGGAAATTGACCTTTCAAGGGCCATAACTCGAAACTCAATGAAGGAAGACAACTCCCATTTTACCCCATGGCACTTGGGTTAAGGGCGCATCATTTGGCACCAATTATAGGCCGATATCATGAAGTCACCTTTGCACCATTTAGGCACTATCATCCTATTGGTGTCCCGCCAAAACTTGAGGCCCTTATAACTCGCTTTTGTGTATTGCGATTGAGCTGAAATTTTGCATGCTGCTAGTAGACCTCAGTGCCTAGTGGCTTGCAAAATTTCGTGCCGCTACGAAGCGTATCTTGTGAGTTATAAGCCTTCAAACTTCGAGGAAATTAAAGTTTGTGCCTATTTTGCGGGAATACGAAATAAGATACAGAGGTGCAGTATGTATCCTTCAACAGGCATTTATGTGCCCTACCATCGTGCAAAATCCCGGTAACACTGGGGCACGAGAAAGTGCCGAAATAAAGGACTCTTTTTTACATTGAGGGCTATGGGAAAAATGAAGAAAACGCCGCTACTCAGCCTAGAGGGCGAATACAATAGCAAGCTTTACACCGTTAGTCCGTCCCAATAAAGTACGCCCTCGGGCCAAATTACAGATCGCTGCGTACAATAGAGGCCAAGAAAATTGACTTAGAAATTTTGGTGGTCGGCGTGTTGTGGGTACGAGAATCTCATTTTGGTCACTTTCACGTAGAAGCATGAAAATGGTGCCAAAACGTGCCCATGCGTGTCCAACCAACTCATGAATATTGGAAAATTGTTTCTCTCAAATAGTTTTGGAGATATAAGGGTCCAAAGTTGAAGGAAATTGACCTTTCAAGGGCCATAACTCGAAACTCAATGAAGGAAGACAACTCCCATTTTACCCCATGGCACTTGGGTTAAGGGCGCATCATTTGGCACCAATTATAGGCCGATATCATGAAGTCACCTTTGCACCATTTAGGCACTATCATCCTATTGGTGTCCCGCCAAAACTTGAGGCCCTTATAACTCGATTTTGTGTATCGCGATTGAGCTGAAATTTTGCATGCTGCTAGTAGACCTCAGTGCCTAGTGGCTTGCAAAATTTCGTGCCGCTACGAAGCGTATCTTGTGAGTTATAAGCCTTCAAACTTCGAGGAAATTAAAGTTTGTGCCTATTTTGCGGGAATACGAAATAAGATACAGAGGTGCAGTATGTATCCTTCAACAGGCATTTATGTGCCCTACCATCGTGCAAAATCCCGGTAACACTGGGGCACGAGAAAGTGCCGAAATAAAGGACTCTTTTTTACATTGAGGGCTATGGGAAAAATGAAGAAAACGCCGCTACTCAGCCTAGAGGGCGAATACAATAGCAAGCTTTACACCGTTAGTCCGTCCCAATAAAGTACGCCCTCGGGCCAAATTACAGATCGCTGCGTACAATAGAGGCCAAGAAAATTGACTTAGAAATTTTGGTGGTCGGCGTGTTGTGGGTACGAGAATCTCATTTTGGTCACTTTCACGTAGAAGCATGAAAATGGTGCCAAAACGTGCCCATGCGTGTCCAACCAACTCATGAATATTGGAAAATTGTTTCTCTCAAATAGTTTTGGAGATATAAGGGTCCAAAGTTGAAGGAAATTGACCTTTCAAGGGCCATAACTCGAAACTCAATGAAGGAAGACAACTCCCATTTTACCCCATGGCACTTGGGTTAAGGGCGCATCATTTGGCACCAATTATAGGCCGATATCATGAAGTCACCTTTGCACCATTTAGGCACTATCATCCTATTGGTGTCCCGCCAAAACTTGAGGCCCTTATAACTCGATTTTGTGTATCGCGATTGAGCTGAAATTTTGCATGCTGCTAGTAGACCTCAGTGCCTAGTGGCTTGCAAAATTTCGTGCCGCTACGAAGCGTATCTTGTGAGTTATAAGCCTTCAAACTTCGAGGAAATTAAAGTTTGTGCCTATTTTGCGGGAATACGAAATAAGATACAGAGGTGCAGTATGTATCCTTCAACAGGCATTTATGTGCCCTACCATCGTGCAAAATCCCGGTAACACTGGGGCACGAGAAAGTGCCGAAATAAAGGACTCTTTTTTACATTGAGGGCTATGGGAAAAATGAAGAAAACGCCGCTACTCAGCCTAGAGGGCGAATACAATAGCAAGCTTTACACCGTTAGTCCGTCCCAATAAAGTACGCCCTCGGGCCAAATTACAGATCGCTGCGTACAATAGAGGCCAAGAAAATTGACTTAGAAATTTTGGTGGTCGGCGTGTTGTGGGTACGAGAATCTCATTTTGGTCACTTTCACGTAGAAGCATGAAAATGGTGCCAAAACGTGCCCATGCGTGTCCAACCAACTCATGAATATTGGAAAATTGTTTCTCTCAAATAGTTTTGGAGATATAAGGGTCCAAAGTTGAAGGAAATTGACCTTTCAAGGGCCATAACTCGAAACTCAATGAAGGAAGACAACTCCCATTTTACCCCATGGCACTTGGGTTAAGGGCGCATCATTTGGCACCAATTATAGGCCGATATCATGAAGTCACCTTTGCACCATTTAGGCACTATCATCCTATCGGTGTCCCGCCAAAACTTGAGGCCCTTATAACTCGCTTTTGTGTATTGCGATTGAGCTGAAATTTTGCATGCTGCTAGTAGACCTCAGTGCCTAGTGGCTTGCAAAATTTCGTGCCGCTACGAAGCGTATCTTGTGAGTTATAAGCCTTCAAACTTCGAGGAAATTAAAGTTTGTGCCTATTTTGCGGGAATACGAAATAAGATACAGAGGTGCAGTATGTATCCTTCAACAGGCATTTATGTGCCCTACCATCGTGCAAAATCCCGGTAACACTGGGGCACGAGAAAGTGCCGAAATAAAGGACTCTTTTTTACATTGAGGGCTATGGGAAAAATGAAGAAAACGCCGCTACTCAGCCTAGAGGGCGAATACAATAGCAAGCTTTACACCGTTAGTCCGTCCCAATAAAGTACGCCCTCGGGCCAAATTACAGATCGCTGCGTACAATAGAGGCCAAGAAAATTGACTTAGAAATTTTGGTGGTCGGCGTGTTGTGGGTACGAGAATCTCATTTTGGTCACTTTCACGTAGAAGCATGAAAATGGTGCCAAAACGTGCCCATGCGTGTCCAACCAACTCATGAATATTGGAAAATTGTTTCTCTCAAATAGTTTTGGAGATATAAGGGTCCAAAGTTGAAGGAAATTGACCTTTCAAGGGCCATAACTCGAAACTCAATGAAGGAAGACAACTCCCATTTTACCCCATGGCACTTGGGTTAAGGGCGCATCATTTGGCACCAATTATAGGCCGATATCATGAAGTCACCTTTGCACCATTTAGGCACTATCATCCTATTGGTGTCCCGCCAAAACTTGAGGCCCTTATAACTCGATTTTGTGTATCGCGATTGAGCTGAAATTTTGCATGCTGCTAGTAGACCTCAGTGCCTAGTGGCTTGCAAAATTTCGTGCCGCTACGAAGCGTATCTTGTGAGTTATAAGCCTTCAAACTTCGAGGAAATTAAAGTTTGTGCCTATTTTGCGGGAATACGAAATAAGATACAGAGGTGCAGTATGTATCCTTCAACAGGCATTTATGTGCCCTACCATCGTGCAAAATCCCGGTAACACTGGGGCACGAGAAAGTGCCGAAATAAAGGACTCTTTTTTACATTGAGGGCTATGGGAAAAATGAAGAAAACGCCGCTACTCAGCCTAGAGGGCGAATACAATAGCAAGCTTTACACCGTTAGTCCGTCCCAATAAAGTACGCCCTCGGGCCAAATTACAGATCGCTGCGTACAATAGAGGCCAAGAAAATTGACTTAGAAATTTTGGTGGTCGGCGTGTTGTGGGTACGAGAATCTCATTTTGGTCACTTTCACGTAGAAGCATGAAAATGGTGCCAAAACGTGCCCATGCGTGTCCAACCAACTCATGAATATTGGAAAATTGTTTCTCTCAAATAGTTTTGGAGATATAAGGGTCCAAAGTTGAAGGAAATTGACCTTTCAAGGGCCATAACTCGAAACTCAATGAAGGAAGACAACTCCCATTTTACCCCATGGCACTTGGGTTAAGGGCGCATCATTTGTCACCAATTATAGGCCGATATCATGAAGTCACCTTTGCACCATTTAGGCACTATCATCCTATTGGTGTCCCGCCAAAACTTGAGGCCCTTATAACTCGCTTTTGTGTATTGCGATTGAGCTGAAATTTTGCATGCTGCTAGTAGACCTCAGTGCCTAGTGGCTTGCAAAATTTCGTGCCGCTACGAAGCGTATCTTGTGAGTTATAAGCCTTCAAACTTCGAGGAAATTAAAGTTTGTGCCTATTTTGCGGGAATACGAAATAAGATACAGAGGTGCAGTATGTATCCTTCAACAGGCATTTATGTGCCCTACCATCGTGCAAAATCCCGGTAACACTGGGGCACGAGAAAGTGCCGAAATAAAGGACTCTTTTTTACATTGAGGGCTATGGGAAAAATGAAGAAAACGCCGCTACTCAGCCTAGAGGGCGAATACAATAGCAAGCTTTACACCGTTAGTCCGTCCCAATAAAGTACGCCCTCGGGCCAAATTACAGATCGCTGCGTACAATAGAGGCCAAGAAAATTGACTTAGAAATTTTGGTGGTCGGCGTGTTGTGGGTACGAGAATCTCATTTTGGTCACTTTCACGTAGAAGCATGAAAACGGTGCCAAAACGTGCCCATGCGTGTCCAACCAACTCATGAATATTGGAAAATTGTTTCTCTCAAATAGTTTTGGAGATATAAGGGTCCAAAGTTGAAGGAAATTGACCTTTCAAGGGCCATAACTCGAAACTCAATGAAGGAAGACAACTCCCATTTTACCCCATGGCACTTGGGTTAAGGGCGCATCATTTGGCACCAATTATAGGCCGATATCATGAAGTCACCTTTGCACCATTTAGGCACTATCATCCTATTGGTGTCCCGCCAAAACTTGAGGCCCTTATAACTCGCTTTTGTGTATTGCGATTGAGCTGAAATTTTGCATGCTGCTAGTAGACCTCAGTGCCTAGTGGCTTGCAAAATTTCGTGCCGCTACGAAGCGTATCTTGTGAGTTATAAGCCTTCAAACTTCGAGGAAATTAAAGTTTGTGCCTATTTTGCGGGAATACGAAATAAGATACAGAGGTGCAGTATGTATCCTTCAACAGGCATTTATGTGCCCTACCATCGTGCAAAATCCCGGTAACACTGGGGCACGAGAAAGTGCCGAAATAAAGGACTCTTTTTTACATTGAGGGCTATGGGAAAAATGAAGAAAACGCCGCTACTCAGCCTAGAGGGCGAATACAATAGCAAGCTTTACACCGTTAGTCCGTCCCAATAAAGTACGCCCTCGGGCCAAATTACAGATCGCTGCGTACAATAGAGGCCAAGAAAATTGACTTAGAAATTTTGGTGGTCGGCGTGTTGTGGGTACGAGAATCTCATTTTGGTCACTTTCACGTAGAAGCATGAAAATGGTGCCAAAACGTGCCCATGCGTGTCCAACCAACTCATGAATATTGGAAAATTGTTTCTCTCAAATAGTTTTGGAGACATAAGGGTCCAAAGTTGAAGGAAATTGACCTTTCAAGGGCCATAACTCGAAACTCAATGAAGGAAGACAACTCCCATTTTACCCCATGGCACTTGGGTTAAGGGCGCATCATTTGGCACCAATTATAGGCCGATATCATGAAGTCACATTTGCACCATTTAGGCACTATCATCCTATTGGTGTCCCGCCAAAACTTGAGGCCCTTATAACTCGCTTTTGTGTATTGCGATTGAGCTGAAATTTTGCATGCTGCTAGTATACCTCAGTGCCTAGTGGCTTGCAAAATTTCGTGCCGCTACGAAGCGTATCTTGTGAGTTATAAGCCTTCAAACTTCGAGGAAATTAAAGTTTGTGCCTATTTTGCGGGAATACGAAATAAGATACAGAGGTGCAGTATGTATCCTTCAACAGGCATTTATGTGCCCTACCATCGTGCAAAATCCCGGTAACACTGGGGCACGAGAAAGTGCCGAAATAAAGGACTCTTTTTTACATTGAGGGCTATGGGAAAAATGAAGAAAACGCCGCTACTCAGCCTAGAGGGCGAATACAATAGCAAGCTTTACACCGTTAGTCCGTCCCAATAAAGTACGCCCTCGGGCCAAATTACATATCGCTGCGTACAATAGAGGCCAAGAAAATTGACTTAGAAATTTTGGTGGTCGGCGTGTTGTGGGTACGAGAATCTCATTTTGGTCACTTTCACGTAGAAGCATGAAAATGGTGCCAAAACGTGCCCATGCGTGTCCAACCAACTCATGAATATTGGAAAATTGTTTCTCTCAAATAGTTTTGGAGATATAAGGGTCCAAAGTTGAAGGAAATTGACCTTTCAAGGGCCATAACTCGAAACTCAATGAAGGAAGACAACTCCCATTTACCCCATGGCACTTGGGTTAAGGGCGCATCATTTGGCACCAATTATAGGCCGATATCATGAAGTCACCTTTGCACCATTTAGGCACTATCATCCTATTGGTGTCCCGCCAAAACTTGAGGCCCTTATAACTCGCTTTTGCGTATTGCGATTGAGCTGAAATTTTGCATGCTGCTAGTAGACCTCAGTGCCTAGTGGCTTGCAAAATTTCGTGCCGCTACGAAGCGTATCTTGTGAGTTATAAGCCTTCAAACTTCGAGGAAATTAAAGTTTGTGCCTATTTTGCGGGAATACGAAATAAGATACAGAGGTGCAGTATGTATCCTTCAACAGGCATTTATGTGCCCTACCATCGTGCAAAATCCCGGTAACACTGGGGCACGAGAAAGTGCCGAAATAAAGGACTCTTTTTTACATTGAGGGCTATGGGAAAAATGAAGAAAACGCCGCTACTCAGCCTAGAGGGCGAATACAATAGCAAGCTTTACACCGTTAGTCCGTCCCAATAAAGTACGCCCTCGGGCCAAATTACAGATCGCTGCGTACAATAGAGGTCAAGAAAATTGACTTAGAAATTTTGGTGGTCGGCGTGTTGTGGGTACGAGAATCTCATTTTGGTCACTTTCACGTAGAAGCATGAAAATGGTGCCAAAACGTGCCCATGCGTGTCCAACCAACTCATGAATATTGGAAAATTGTTTCTCTCAAATAGTTTTGGAGATATAAGGGTCCAAAGTTGAAGGAAATTGACCTTTCAAGGGCCATAACTCGAAACTCAATGAAGGAAGACAACTCCCATTTTACCCCATGGCACTTGGGTTAAAGGGCGCATCATTTGGCACCAATTATAGGCCGATATCATGAAGTCACCTTTGCACCATTTAGGCACTATCATCCTATTGGTGTCCCGCCAAAACTTGAGGCCCTTATAACTCGCTTTTGTGTATTGCGATTGAGCTGAAATTTTGCATGCTGCTAGTAGACCTCAGTGCCTAGTGGCTTGCAAAATTTCGTGCCGCTACGAAGCGTATCTTGTGAGTTATAAGCCTTCAAACTTCGAGGAAATTAAAGTTTGTGCCTATTTTGCGGGAATACGAAATAAGATACAGAGGTGCAGTATGTATCCTTCAACAGGCATTTATGTGCCCTACCATCGTGCAAAATCCCGGTAACACTGGGGCACGAGAAAGTGCCGAAATAAAGGACTCTTTTTTACATTGAGGGCTATGGGAAAAATGAAGAAAACGCCGCTACTCAGCCTAGAGGGCGAATACAATAGCAAGCTTTACACCGTTAGTCCGTCCCAATAAAGTACGCCCTCGGGCCAAATTACAGATCGCTGCGTACAATAGAGGCCAAGAAAATTGACTTAGAAATTTTGGTGGTCGGCGTGTTGTGGGTACGAGAATCTCATTTTGGTCACTTTCACGTAGAAGCATGAAAATGGTGCCAAAACGTGCCCATGCGTGTCCAACCAACTCATGAATATTGGAAAATTGTTTCTCTCAAATAGTTTTGGAGATATAAGGGTCCAAAGTTGAAGGAAATTGACCTTTCAAGGGCCATAACTCGAAACTCAATGAAGGAAGACAACTCCCATTTTACCCCATGGCACTTGGGTTAAGGGCGCATCATTTGGCACCAATTATAGGCCGATATCATGAAGTCACCTTTGCACCATTTAGGCACTATCATCCTATTGGTGTCCCGCCAAAACTTGAGGCCCTTATAACTCGCTTTTGCGTATTGCGATTGAGCTGAAATTTTGCATGCTGCTAGTAGACCTCAGTGCCTAGTGGCTTGCAAAATTTCGTGCCGCTACGAAGCGTATCTTGTGAGTTATAAGCCTTCAAACTTCGAGGAAATTAAAGTTTGTGCCTATTTTGCGGGAATACGAAATAAGATACAGAGGTGCAGTATGTATCCTTCAACAGGCATTTATGTGCCCTACCATCGTGCAAAATCCCGGTAACACTGGGGCACGAGAACGTGCCGAAATAAAGGACTCTTTTTTACATTGAGGGCTATGGGAAAAATGAAGAAAACGCCGCTACTCAGCCTAGAGGGCGAATACAATAGCAAGCTTTACACCGTTAGTCCGTCCCAATAAAGTACGCCCTCGGGCCAAATTACAGATCGCTGCGTACAATAGATGTCAAGAAAATTGACTTAGAAATTTTGGTGGTCGGCGTGTTGTGGGTACGAGAATCTCATTTTGGTCACTTTCACGTAGAAGCATGAAAATGGTGCCAAAACGTGCCCATGCGTGTCCAACCAACTCATGAATATTGGAAAATTGTTTCTCTCAAATAGTTTTGGAGATATAAGGGTCCAAAGTTGAAGGAAATTGACCTTTCAAGGGCCATAACTCGAAACTCAATGAAGGAAGACAACTCCCATTTTACCCCATGGCACTTGGGTTAAAGGGCGCATCATTTGGCACCAATTATAGGCCGATATCATGAAGTCACCTTTGCACCATTTAGGCACTATCATCCTATTGGTGTCCCGCCAAAACTTGAGGCCCTTATAACTCGCTTTTGTGTATTGCGATTGAGCTGAAATTTTGCATGCTGCTAGTAGACCTCAGTGCCTAGTGGCTTGCAAAATTTCGTGCCGCTACGAAGCGTATCTTGTGAGTTATAAGCCTTCAAACTTCGAGGAAATTAAAGTTTGTGCCTATTTTGCGGGAATACGAAATAAGATACAGAGGTGCAGTATGTATCCTTCAACAGGCATGTATGTGCCCTACCATCGTGCAAAATCCCGGTAACACTGGGGCACGAGAAAGTGCCGAAATAAAGGACTCTTTTTTACATTGAGGGCTATGGGAAAAATGAAGAAAACGCCGCTACTCAGCCTAGAGGGCGAATACAATAGCAAGCTTTACACCGTTAGTCCGTCCCAATAAAGTACGCCCTCGGGCCAAATTACAGATCGCTGCGTACAATAGAGGCCAAGAAAATTGACTTAGAAATTTTTGTGGTCGGCGTGTTGTGGGTACGAGAATCTCATTTTGGTCACTTTCACGTAGAAGCATGAAAATGGTGCCAAAACGTGCCCATGCGTGTCCAACCAACTCATGAATATTGGAAAATTGTTTCTCTCAAATAGTTTTGGAGATATAAGGGTCCAAAGTTGAAGGAAATTGACCTTTCAAGGGCCATAACTCGAAACTCAATGAAGGAAGACAACTCCCATTTTACCCCATGGCACTTGGGTTAAGGGCGCATCATTTGGCACCAATTATAGGCCGATATCATGAAGTCACCTTTGCACCATTTAGGCACTATCATCCTATTGGTGTCCCGCCAAAACTTGAGGCCCTTATAACTCGCTTTTGTGTATTGCGATTGAGCTGAAATTTTGCATGCTGCTAGTAGACCTCAGTGCCTAGTGGCTTGCAAAATTTCGTGCCGCTACGAAGCGTATCTTGTGAGTTATAAGCCTTCAAACTTCGAGGAAATTAAAGTTTGTGCCTATTTTGCGGGAATACGAAATAAGATACAGAGGTGCAGTATGTATCCTTCAACAGGCATTTATGTGCCCTACCATCGTGCAAAATCCCGGTAACACTGGGGCACGAGAAAGTGCCGAAATAAAGGACTCTTTTTTACATTGAGGGCTATGGGAAAAATGAAGAAAACGCCGCTACTCAGCCTAGAGGGCGAATACAATAGCAAGCTTTACACCGTTAGTCCGTCCCAATAAAGTACGCCCTCGGGCCAAATTACAGATCGCTGCGTACAATAGAGGCCAAGAAAATTGACTTAGAAATTTTGGTGGTCGGCGTGTTGTGGGTACGAGAATCTCATTTTGGTCACTTTCACGTAGAAGCATGAAAATGGTGCCAAAACGTGCCCATGCGTGTCCAACCAACTCATGAATATTGGAAAATTGTTTCTCTCAAATAGTTTTGGAGATATAAGGGTCCAAAGTTGAAGGAAATTGACCTTTCAAGGGCCATAACTCGAAACTCAATGAAGGAAGACAACTCCCATTTTACCCCATGGCACTTGGGTTAAGGGCGCATCATTTGGCACCAATTATAGGCCGATATCATGAAGTCACCTTTGCACCATTTAGGCACTATCATCCTATTGGTGTCCCGCCAAAACTTGAGGCCCTTATAACTCGCTTTTGCGTATTGCGATTGAGCTGAAATTTTGCATGCTGCTAGTAGACCTCAGTGCCTAGTGGCTTGCAAAATTTCGTGCCGCTACGAAGCGTATCTTGTGAGTTATAAGCCTTCAAACTTCGAGGAAATTAAAGTTTGTGCCTATTTTGCGGGAATACGAAATAAGATACAGAGGTGCAGTATGTATCCTTCAACAGGCATTTATGTGCCCTACCATCGTGCAAAATCCCGGTAACACTGGGGCACGAGAAAGTGCCGAAATAAAGGACTCTTTTTTACATTGAGGGCTATGGGAAAAATGAAGAAAACGCCGCTACTCAGCCTAGAGGGCGAATACAATAGCAAGCTTTACACCGTTAGTCCGTCCCAATAAAGTACGCCCTCGGGCCAAATTACAGATCGCTGCGTACAATAGAGGCCAAGAAAATTGACTTAGAAATTTTGGTGGTCGGCGTGTTGTGGGTACGAGAATCTCATTTTGGTCACTTTCACGTAGAAGCATGAAAATGGTGCCAAAACGTGCCCATGCGTGTCCAACCAACTCATGAATATTGGAAAATTGTTTCTCTCAAATAGTTTTGGAGATATAAGGGTCCAAAGTTGAAGGAAATTGACCTTTCAAGGGCCATAACTCGAAACTCAATGAAGGAAGACAACTCCCATTTTACCCCATGGCACTTGGGTTAAGGGCGCATCATTTGGCACCAATTATAGGCCGATATCATGAAGTCACCTTTGCACCATTTAGGCACTATCATCCTATTGGTGTCCCGCCAAAACTTGAGGCCCTTATAACTCGCTTTTGTGTATTGCGATTGAGCTGAAATTTTGCATGCTGCTAGTAGACCTCAGTGCCTAGTGGCTTGCAAAATTTCGTGCCGCTACGAAGCGTATCTTGTGAGTTATAAGCCTTCAAACTTCGAGGAAATTAAAGTTTGTGCCTATTTTGCGGGAATACGAAATAAGATACAGAGGTGCAGTATGTATCCTTCAACAGGCATGTATGTGCCCTACCATCGTGCAAAATCCCGGTAACACTGGGGCACGAGAAAGTGCCGAAATAAAGGACTCTTTTTTACATTGAGGGCTATGGGAAAAATGAAGAAAACGCCGCTACTCAGCCTAGAGGGCGAATACAATAGCAAGCTTTACACCGTTAGTCCGTCCCAATAAAGTACGCCCTCGGGCCAAATTACAGATCGCTGCGTACAATAGAGGCCAAGAAAATTGACTTAGAAATTTTGGTGGTCGGCGTGTTGTGGGTACGAGAATCTCATTTTGGTCACTTTCACGTAGAAGCATGAAAATGGTGCCAAAACGTGCCCATGCGTGTCCAACCAACTCATGAATATTGGAAAATTGTTTCTCTCAAATAGTTTTGGAGATATAAGGGTCCAAAGTTGAAGGAAATTGACCTTTCAAGGGCCATAACTCGAAACTCAATGAAGGAAGACAACTCCCATTTTACCCCATGGCACTTGGGTTAAGGGCGCATCATTTGGCACCAATTATAGGCCGATATCATGAAGTCACCTTTGCACCATTTAGGCACTATCATCCTATTGGTGTCCCGCCAAAACTTGAGGCCCTTATAACTCGCTTTTGTGTATTGTGATTGAGCTGAAATTTTGCATGCTGCTAGTAGACCTCAGTGCCTAGTGGCTTGCAAAATTTCGTGCCGCTACGAAGCGTATCTTGTAAGTTATAAGCCTTCAAACTTCGAGGAAATTAAAGTTTGTGCCTATTTTGCGGGAATACGAAATAAGATACAGAGGTGCAGTATGTATCCTTCAACAGGCATTTATGTGCCCTACCATCGTGCAAAATCCCGGTAACACTGGGGCACGAGAAAGTGCCGAAATAAAGGACTCTTTTTACATTGAGGGCTATGGGAAAAATGAAGAAAACGCCGCTACTCAGCCTAGAGGGCGAATACAATAGCAAGCTTTACACCGTTAGTCCGTCCCAATAAAGTACGCCCTCGGGCCAAATTACAGATCGCTGCGTACAATAGAGGCCAAGAAAATTGACTTAGAAATTTTGGTGGTCGGCGTGTTGTGGGTACGAGAATCTCATTTTGGTCACTTTCCCGTAGAAGCATGAAAATGGTGCCAAAACGTGCCCATGCGTGTCCAACCAACTCATGAATATTGGAAAATTGTTTCTCTCAAATAGTTTTGGAGATATAAGGGTCCAAAGTTGAAGGAAATTGACCTTTCAAGGGCCATAACTCGAAACTCAATAAAGGAAGACAACTCCCATTTTACCCCATGGCACTTGGGTTAAGGGCGCATCATTTGGCACCAATTATAGGCCGATATCGTGAAGTCACCTTTGCACCATTTAGGCACTATCATCCTGTTGGTGTCCCGCCAAAACTTGAGGCCCTTATAACTCGCTTTTGTGTATTGCGATTGAGCTGAAATTTTGCATGCTGCTAGTAGACCTCAGTGCCTAGTGGCTTGCAAAATTTCGTGCCGCTACGAAGCGTATCTTGTGAGTTATAAGCCTTCAAACTTCGAGGAAATTAAAGTTTGTGCCTATTTTGCGGGAATACGAAATAAGATACAGAGGTGCAGTATGTATCCTTCAACAGGCATGTATGTGCCCTACCATCGTGCAAAATCCCGGTAACACTGGGGCACGAGAAAGTGCCGAAATAAAGGACTCTTTTTTACATTGAGGGCTATGGGAAAAATGAAGAAAACGCCGCTACTCAGCCTAGAGGGCGAATACAATAGCAAGCTTTACACCGTTAGTCCGTCCCAATAAAGTACGCCCTCGGGCCAAATTACAGATCGCTGCGTACAATAGAGGCCAAGAAAATTGACTTAGAAATTTTGGTGGTCGGCGTGTTGTGGGTACGAGAATCTCATTTTGGTCACTTTCACGTAGAAGCATGAAAATGGTGCCAAAACGTGCCCATGCGTGTCCAACCAACTCATGAATATTGGAAAATTGTTTCTCTCAAATAGTTTTGGAGATATAAGGGTCCAAAGTTGAAGGAAATTGACCTTTCAAGGGCCATAACTCGAAACTCAATGAAGGAAGACAACTCCCATTTTACCCCATGGCACTTGGGTTAAGGGCGCATCATTTGGCACCAATTATAGGCCGATATCATGAAGTCACCTTTGCACCATTTAGGCACTATCATCCTATTGGTGTCCCGCCAAAACTTGAGGCCCTTATAACTCGCTTTTGTGTGTTGCGATTGAGCTGAAATTTTGCATGCTGCTAGTAGACCTCAGTGCCTAGTGGCTTGCAAAATTTCGTGCCGCTACGAAGCGTATCTTGTGAGTTATAAGCCTTCAAACTTCGAGGAAATTAAAGTTTGTGCCTATTTTGCGGGATCACGAAATAAGATACAGAGGTGCAGTATGTATCCTTCAACAGGCATTTATGTGCCCTACCATCGTGCAAAATCCCGGTAACACTGGGGCACGAGAAAGTGCCGAAATAAAGGACTCTTTTTTACATTGAGGGCTATGGGAAAAATGAAGAAAACGCCGCTACTCAGCCTAGAGGGCGAATACAATAGCAAGCTTTACACCGTTAGTCCGTCCCAATAAAGTACGCCCTCGGGCCAAATTACAGATCGCTGCGTACAATAGAGGCCAAGAAAATTGACTTAGAAATTTTGGTGGTCGGCGTGTTGTGGGTACGAGAATCTCATTTTGGTCACTTTCACGTAGAAGCATGAAAATGGTGCCAAAACGTGCCCATGCGTGTCCAACCAACTCATGAATATTGGAAAATTGTTTCTCTCAAATAGTTTTGGAGATATAAGGGTCCAAAGTTGAAGGAAATTGACCTTTCAAGGGCCATAACTCGAAACTCAATGAAGGAAGACAACTCCCATTTTACCCCATGGCACTTGGGTTAAGGGCGCATCATTTGGCACCAATTATAGGCCGATATCATGAAGTCACCTTTGCACCATTTAGGCACTATCATCCTATTGGTGTCCCGCCAAAATTTGAGGCCCTTATAACTCGCTTTTGCGTATTGCGATTGAGCTGAAATTTTGCATGCTGCTAGTAGACCTCAGTGCCTGGTGGCTTGCAAAATTTCGTGCCGCTACGAAGCGTATCTTGTGAGTTATAAGCCTTCAAACTTCGAGGAAATTAAAGTTTGTGCCTATTTTGCGGGAATACGAAATAAGATACAGAGGTGCAGTATGTATCCTTCAACAGGCATTTATGTGCCCTACCATCGTGCAAAATCCCGGTAACACTGGGGCACGAGAAAGTGCCGAAATAAAGGACTCTTTTTTACATTGAGGGCTATGGGAAAAATGAAGAAAACGCCGCTACTCAGCCTAGAGGGCGAATACAATAGCAAGCTTTACACCGTTAGTCCGTCCCAATAAAGTACGCCCTCGGGCCAAATTACAGATCGCTGCGTACAATAGAGGCCAAGAAAATTGACTTAGAAATTTTGGTGGTCGGCGTGTTGTGGGTACGAGAATCTCATTTTGGTCACTTTCACGTAGAAGCATGAAAATGGTGCCAAAACGTGCCCATGCGTGTCCAACCAACTCATGAATATTGGAAAATTGTTTCTCTCAAATAGTTTTGGAGATATAAGGGTCCAAAGTTGAAGGAAATTGACCTTTCAAGGGCCATAACTCGAAACTCAATGAAGGAAGACAACTCCCATTTTACCCCATGGCACTTGGGTTAAGGGCGCATCATTTGGCACCAATTATAGGCCGATATCATGAAGTCACCTTTGCACCATTTAGGCACTATCATCCTATTGGTGTCCCGCCAAAACTTGAGGCCCTTATAACTCGCTTTTGTGTATTGCGATTGAGCTGAAATTTTGCATGCTGCTAGTAGACCTCAGTGCCTAGTGGCTTGCAAAATTTCGTGCCGCTACGAAGCGTATCTTGTGAGTTATAAGCCTTCAAACTTCGAGGAAATTAAAGTTTGTGCCTATTTTGCGGGAATACGAAATAAGATACAGAGGTGCAGTATGTATCCTTCAACAGGCATTTATGTGCCC
This sequence comes from Lucinisca nassula, assembly GCA_963580285.1. Taxonomy (NCBI): domain Eukaryota; kingdom Metazoa; phylum Mollusca; class Bivalvia; order Lucinida; family Lucinidae; genus Lucinisca; species Lucinisca nassula. Next base: position 132,953,235 of record OY757023.1, read on the forward strand.
TACCATCGTGCAAAATCCCGGTAACACTGGGGCACGAGAAAGTGCCGAAATAAAGGACTCTTTTTTACATTGAGGGCTATGGGAAAAATGAAGAAAACGCCGCTACTCAGCCTAGAGGGCGAATACAATAGCAAGCTTTACACCGTTAGTCCGTCCCAATAAAGTACGCCCTCGGGCCAAATTACAGATCGCTGCGTACAATAGAGGCCAAGAAAATTGACTTAGAAATTTTGGTGGTCGGCGTGTTGTGGGTACGAGAATCTCATTTTGGTCACTTTCACGTAGAAGCATGAAAATGGTGCCAAAACGTGCCCATGCGTGTCCAACCAACTCATGAATATTGGAAAATTGTTTCTCTCAAATAGTTTTGGAGATATAAGGGTCCAAAGTTGAAGGAAATTGACCTTTCAAGGGCCATAACTCGAAACTCAATGAAGGAAGACAACTCCCATTTAACCCCATGGCACTTGGGTTAAGGGCGCATCATTTGGCACCAATTATAGGCCGATATCATGAAGTCACCTTTGCACCATTTAGGCACTATCATCCTATTGGTGTCCCGCCAAAACTTGAGGCCCTTATAACTCGCTTTTGTGTATTGCGATTGAGCTGAAATTTTGCATGCTGCTAGTAGACCTCAGTGCCTAGTGGCTTGCAAAATTTCGTGCCGCTACGAAGCGTATCTTGTGAGTTATAAGCCTTCAAACTTCGAGGAAATTAAAGTTTGTGCCTATTTTGCGGGAATACGAAATAAGATACAGAGGTGCAGTATGTATCCTTCAACAGGCATTTATGTGCCCTACCATCGTGCAAAATCCCGGTAACGCTGGGGCACGAGAAAGTGCCGAAATAAAGGACTCTTTTTTACATTGAGGGCTATGGGAAAAATGAAGAAAACGCCGCTACTCAGCCTAGAGGGCGAATATAATAGCAAGCTTTACACCGTTAGTCCGTCCCAATAAAGTACGCCCTCGGGCCAAATTACAGATCGCTGCGTACAATAGAGGCCAAGAAAATTGACTTAGAAATTTTGGTGGTCGGCGTGTTGTGGGTACGAGAATCTCATTTTGGTCACTTTCACGTAGAAGCATGAAAATGGTGCCAAAACGTGCCCATGCGTGTCCAACCAACTCATGAATATTGGAAAATTGTTTCTCTCAAATAGTTTTGGAGATATAAGGGTCCAAAGTTGAAGGAAATTGACCTTTCAAGGGCCATAACTCGAAACTCAATGAAGGAAGACAACTCCCATTTTACCCCATGGCACTTGGGTTAAGGGCGCATCATTTGGCACCAATTATAGGCCGATATCATGAAGTCACCTTTGCACCATTTAGGCACTATCATCCTATTGGTGTCCCGCCAAAACTTGAGGCCCTTATAACTCGCTTTTGTGTATTGCGATTGAGCTGAAATTTTGCATGCTGCTAGTAGACCTCAGTGCCTAGTGGCTTGCAAAATTTCGTGCCGCTACGAAGCGTATCTTGTGAGTTATAAGCCTTCAAACTTCGAGGAAATTAAAGTTTGTGCCTATTTTGCGGGAATACGAAATAAGATACAGAGGTGCAGTATGTATCTTTCAACAGGCATTTATGTGCCCTACCATCGTGCAAAATCCCGGTAACACTGGGGCACGAGAAAGTGCCGAAATAAAGGACTCTTTTTACATTGAGGGCTATGGGAAAAATGAAGAAAACGCCGCTACTCAGCCTAGAGGGCGAATACAATAGCAAGCTTTACACCGTTAGTCCGTCCCAATAAAGTACGCCCTCGGGCCAAATTACAGATCGCTGCGTACAATAGAGGCCAAGAAAATTGACTTAGAAATTTTGGTGGTCGGCGTGTTGTGGGTACGAGAATCTCATTTTGGTCACTTTCACGTAGAAGCATGAAAATGGTGCCAAAACGTGCCCATGCGTGTCCAACCAACTCATGAATATTGGAAAATTGTTTCTCTCAAATAGTTTTGGAGATATAAGGGTCCAAAGTTGAAGGAAATTGACCTTTCAAGGGCCATAACTCGAAACTCAATGAAGGAAGACAACTCCCATTTTACCCCATGGCACTTGGGTTAAGGGCGCATCATTTGGCACCAATTATAGGCCGATATCATGAAGTCACCTTTGCACCATTTAGGCACTATCATCCTATTGGTGTCCCGCCAAAACTTGAGGCCCTTATAACTCGCTTTTGTGTATTGCGATTGAGCTGAAATTTTGCATGCTGCTAGTAGACCTCAGTGCCTAGTGGCTTGCATAATTTCGTGCCGCTACGAAGCGTATCTTGTGAGTTATAAGCCTTCAAACTTCGAGGAAATTAAAGTTTGTGCCTATTTTGCGGGAATACGAAATAAGATACAGAGGTGCAGTATGTATCCTTCAACAGGCATTTATGTGCCCTACCATCGTGCAAAATCCCGGTAACACTGGGGCACGAGAAAGTGCCGAAATAAAGGACTCTTTTTTACATTGAGGGCTATGGGAAAAATGAAGAAAACGCCGCTACTCAGCCTAGAGGGCGAATATAATAGCAAGCTTTACACCGTTAGTCCGTCCCAATAAAGTACGCCCTCGGGCCAAATTACAGATCGCTGCGTACAATAGAGGCCAAGAAAATTGACTTAGAAATTTTGGTGGTCGGCGTGTTGTGGGTACGAGAATCTCATTTTGGTCACTTTCACGTAGAAGCATGAAAATGGTGCCAAAACGTGCCCATGCGTGTCCAACCAACTCATGAATATTGGAAAATTGTTTCTCTCAAATAGTTTTGGAGATATAAGGGTCCAAAGTTGAAGGAAATTGACCTTTCAAGGGCCATAACTCGAAACTCAATGAAGGAAGACAACTCCCATTTTACCCCATGGCACTTGGGTTAAGGGCGCATCATTTGGCACCAATTATAGGCCGATATCATGAAGTCACCTTTGCACCATTTAGGCACTATCATCCTATTGGTGTCCCGCCAAAACTTGAGGCCCTTATAACTCGCTTTTGTGTATTGCGATTGAGCTGAAATTTTGCATGCTGCTAGTAGACCTCAGTGCCTAGTGGCTTGCAAAATTTCGTGCCGCTACGAAGCGTATCTTGTGAGTTATAAGCCTTCAAACTTCGAGGAAATTAAAGTTTGTGCCTATTTTGCGGGAATACGAAATAAGATACAGAGGTGCAGTATGTATCCTTCAACAGGCATTTATGTGCCCTACCATCGTGCAAAATCCCGGTAACACTGGGGCACGAGAAAGTGCCGAAATAAAGGACTCTTTTTTACATTGAGGGCTATGGGAAAAATGAAGAAAACGCCGCTACTCAGCCTAGAGGGCGAATACAATAGCAAGCTTTACACCGTTAGTCCGTCCCAATAAAGTACGCCCTCGGGCCAAATTACAGATCGCTGCGTACAATAGAGGCCAAGAAAATTGACTTAGAAATTTTGGTGGTCGGCGTGTTGTGGGTACGAGAATCTCATTTTGGTCACTTTCACGTAGAAGCATGAAAATGGTGCCAAAACGTGCCCATGCGTGTCCAACCAACTCATGAATATTGGAAAATTGTTTCTCTCAAATAGTTTTGGAGATATAAGGGTCCAAAGTTGAAGGAAATTGACCTTTCAAGGGCCATAACTCGAAACTCAATGAAGGAAGACAACTCCCATTTTACCCCATGGCACTTGGGTTAAGGGCGCATCATTTGGCACCAATTATAGGCCGATATCATGAAGTCACCTTTGCACCATTTAGGCACTATCATACTATTGGTGTCCCGCCAAAACTTGAGGCCCTTATAACTCGCTTTTGCGTATTGCGATTGAGCTGAAATTTTGCATGCTGCTAGTAGACCCCAGTGCCTAGTGGCTTGCAAAATTTCGTGCCGCTACGAAGCGTATCTTGTGAGTTATAAGCCTTCAAACTTCGAGGAAATTAAAGTTTGTGCCTATTTTGCGGGAATACGAAATAAGATACAGAGGTGCAGTATGTATCCTTCAACAGGCATTTATGTGCCCTACCATCGTGCAAAATCCCGGTAACACTGGGGCACGAGAAAGTGCCGAAATAAAGGACTCTTTTTTACATTGAGGGCTATGGGAAAAATGAAGAAAACGCCGCTACTCAGCCTAGAGGGCGAATACAATAGCAAGCTTTACACCGTTAGTCCGTCCCAATAAAGTACGCCCTCGGGCCAAATTACAGATCGCTGCGTACAATAGAGGCCAAGAAAATTGACTTAGAAATTTTGGTGGTCGGCGTGTTGTGGGTACGAGAATCTCATTTTGGTCACTTTCACGTTGAAGCATGAAAATGGTGCCAAAACGTGCCCATGCGTGTCCAACCAACTCATGAATATTGGAAAATTGTTTCTCTCAAATAGTTTTGGAGATATAAGGGTCCAAAGTTGAAGGAAATTGACCTTTCAAGGGCCATAACTCGAAACTCAATGAAGGAAGACAACTCCCATTTTACCCCATGGCACTTGGGTTAAGGGCGCATCATTTGGCACCAATTATAGGCCGATATCATGAAGTCACCTTTGCACCATTTAGGCACTATCATCCTATTGGTGTCCCGCCAAAACTTGAGGCCCTTATAACTCGCTTTTGTGTATTGCGATTGAGCTGAAATTTTGCATGCTGCTAGTAGACCTCAGTGCCTAGTGGCTTGCAAAATTTCGTGCCGCTACGAAGCGTATCTTGTGAGTTATAAGCCTTCAAACTTCGAGGAAATTAAAGTTTGTGCCTATTTTGCGGGAATACGAAATAAGATACAGAGGTGCAGTATGTATCCTTCAACAGGCATTTGTGTGCCCTACCATCGTGCAAAATCCCGGTAACACTGGGGCACGAGAAAGTGCCGAAATAAAGGACTATTTTTTACATTGAGGGCTATGGGAAAAATGAAGAAAACGCCGCTACTCAGCCTAGAGGGCGAATATAATAGCAAGCTTTACACCGTTAGTCCGTCCCAATAAAGTACGCCCTCGGGCCAAATTACAGATCGCTGCGTACAATAGAGGCCAAGAAAATTGACTTAGAAATTTTGGTGGTCGGCGTGTTGTGGGTACGAGAATCTCATTTTGGTCACTTTCACGTAGAAGCATGAAAATGGTGCCAAAACGTGCCCATGCGTGTCCAACCAACTCATGAATATTGGAAAATTGTTTCTCTCAAATAGTTTTGGAGATATAAGGGTCCAAAGTTGAAGGAAATTGACCTTTCAAGGGCCATAACTCGAAACTCAATGAAGGAAGACAACTCCCATTTTACCCCATGGCACTTGGGTTAAGGGCGCATCATTTGGCACCAATTATAGGCCGATATCATGAAGTCACCTTTGCACCATTTAGGCACTATCATCCTATTGGTGTCCCGCCAAAACTTGAGGCCCTTATAACTCGCTTTTGTGTATTGCGATTGAGCTGAAATTTTGCATGCTGCTAGTAGACCTCAGTGCCTAGTGGCTTGCAAAATTTCGTGCCGCTACGAAGCGTATCTTGTGAGTTATAAGCCTTCAAACTTCGAGGAAATTAAAGTTTGTGCCTATTTTGCGGGAATACGAAATAAGATACAGAGGTGCAGTATGTATCCTTCAACAGGCATTTATGTGCCCTACCATCGTGCAAAATCCCGGTAACACTGGGGCACGAGAAAGTGCCGAAATAAAGGACTCTTTTTTACATTGAGGGCTATGGGAAAAATGAAGAAAACGCCGCTACTCAGCCTAGAGGGCGAATACAATAGCAAGCTTTACACCGTTAGTCCGTCCCAATAAAGTACGCCCTCGGGCCAAATTACAGATCGCTGCGTACAATAGAGGCCAAGAAAATTGACTTAGAAATTTTGGTGGTCGGCGTGTTGTGGGTACGAGAATCTCATTTTGGTCACTTTCACGTAGAAGCATGAAAATGGTGCCAAAACGTGCCCATGCGTGTCCAACCAACTCATGAATATTGGAAAATTGTTTCTCTCAAATAGTTTTGGAGATATAAGGGTCCAAAGTTGAAGGAAATTGACCTTTCAAGGGCCATAACTCGAAACTCAATGAAGGAAGACAACTCCCATTTTACCCCATGGCACTTGGGTTAAGGGCGCATCATTTGGCACCAATTATAGGCCGATATCATGAAGTCACCTTTGCACCATTTAGGCACTATCATCCTATTGGTGTCCCGCCAAAACTTGAGGCCCTTATAACTCGCTTTTGCGTATTGCGATTGAGCTGAAATTTTGCATGCTGCTAGTAGACCCCAGTGCCTAGTGGCTTGCAAAATTTCGTGCCGCTACGAAGCGTATCTTGTGAGTTATAAGCCTTCAAACTTCGAGGAAATTAAAGTTTGTGCCTATTTTGCGGGAATACGAAATAAGATACAGAGGTGCAGTATGTATCCTTCAACAGGCATTTATGTGCCCTACCATCGTGCAAAATCCCGGTAACACTGGGGCACGAGAAAGTGCCGAAATAAAGGACTCTTTTTTACATTGAGGGCTATGGGAAAAATGAAGAAAACGCCGCTACTCAGCCTAGAGGGCGAATACAATAGCAAGCTTTACACCGTTAGTCCGTCCCAATAAAGTACGCCCTCGGGCCAAATTACAGATCGCTGCGTACAATAGAGGCCAAGAAAATTGACTTAGAAATTTTGGTGGTCGGCGTGTTGTGGGTACGAGAATCTCATTTTGGTCACTTTCACGTTGAAGCATGAAAATGGTGCCAAAACGTGCCCATGCGTGTCCAACCAACTCATGAATATTGGAAAATTGTTTCTCTCAAATAGTTTTGGAGATATAAGGGTCCAAAGTTGAAGGAAATTGACCTTTCAAGGGCCATAACTCGAAACTCAATGAAGGAAGACAACTCCCATTTTACCCCATGGCACTTGGGTTAAGGGCGCATCATTTGGCACCAATTATAGGCCGATATCATGAAGTCACCTTTGCACCATTTAGGCACTATCATCCTATTGGTGTCCCGCCAAAACTTGAGGCCCTTATAACTCGCTTTTGTGTATTGCGATTGAGCTGAAATTTTGCATGCTGCTAGTAGACCTCAGTGCCTAGTGGCTTGCAAAATTTCGTGCCGCTACGAAGCGTATCTTGTGAGTTATAAGCCTTCAAACTTCGAGGAAATTAAAGTTTGTGCCTATTTTGCGGGAATACGAAATAAGATACAGAGGTGCAGTATGTATCCTTCAACAGGCATTTATGTGCCCTACCATCGTGCAAAATCCCGGTAACACTGGGGCACGAGAAAGTGCCGAAATAAAGGACTCTTTTTTACATTGAGGGCTATGGGAAAAATGAAGAAAACGCCGCTACTCAGCCTAGAGGGCGAATACAATAGCAAGCTTTACACCGTTAGTCCGTCCCAATAAAGTACGCCCTCGGGCCAAATTACAGATCGCTGCGTACAATAGAGGCCAAGAAAATTGACTTAGAAATTTTGGTGGTCGGCGTGTTGTGGGTACGAGAATCTCATTTTGGTCACTTTCACGTAGAAGCATGAAAATGGTGCCAAAACGTGCCCATGCGTGTCCAACCAACTCATGAATATTGGAAAATTGTTTCTCTCAAATAGTTTTGGAGATATAAGGGTCCAAAGTTGAAGGAAATTGACCTTTCAAGGGCCATAACTCGAAACTCAATGAAGGAAGACAACTCCCATTTTACCCCATGGCACTTGGGTTAAGGGCGCATCATTTGGCACCAATTATAGGCCGATATCATGAAGTCACCTTTGCACCATTTAGGCACTATCATCCTATTGGTGTCCCGCCAAAACTTGAGGCCCTTATAACTCGCTTTTGTGTATTGCGATTGAGCTGAAATTTTGCATGCTGCTAGTAGACCTCAGTGCCTAGTGGCTTGCAAAATTTCGTGCCGCTACGAAGCGTATCTTGTGAGTTATAAGCCTTCAAACTTCGAGGAAATTAAAGTTTGTGCCTATTTTGCGGGAATACGAAATAAGATACAGAGGTGCAGTATGTATCCTTCAACAGGCATTTATGTGCCCTACCATCGTGCAAAATCCCGGTAACACTGGGGCACGAGAAAGTGCCGAAATAAAGGACTCTTTTTTACATTGAGGGCTATGGGAAAAATGAAGAAAACGCCGCTACTCAGCCTAGAGGGCGAATACAATAGCAAGCTTTACACCGTTAGTCCGCCCAATAAAGTACGCCCTCGGGCCAAATTACAGATCGCTGCGTACAATAGAGGCCAAGAAAATTGACTTAGAAATTTTGGTGGTCGGCGTGTTGTGGGTACGAGAATCTTATTTTGGTCACTTTCACGTAGAAGCATGAAAATGGTGCCAAAACGTGCCCATGCGTGTCCAACCAACTCATGAATATTGGAAAATTGTTTCTCTCAAATAGTTTTGGAGATATAAGGGTCCAAAGTTGAAGGAAATTGACCTTTCAAGGGCCATAACTCGAAACTCAATGAAGGAAGACAACTCCCATTTTACCCCATGGCACTTGGGTTAAGGGCGCATCATTTGGCACCAATTATAGGCCGATATCATGAAGTCACCTTTGCACCATTTAGGCACTATCATCCTATTGGTGTCCCGCCAAAACTTGAGGCCCTTATAACTCGCTTTTGTGTATTGCGATTGAGCTGAAATTTTGCATGCTGCTAGTAGACCTCAGTGCCTAGTGGCTTGCAAAATTTCGTGCCGCTACGAAGCGTATCTTGTGAGTTATAAGCCTTCAAACTTCGAGGAAATTAAAGTTTGTGCCTATTTTGCGGGAATACGAAATAAGATACAGAGGTGCAGTATGTATCCTTCAACAGGCATTTATGTGCCCTACCATCGTGCAAAATCCCGGTAACACTGGGGCACGAGAAAGTGCCGAAATAAAGGACTCTTTTTTACATTGAGGGCTATGGGAAAAATGAAGAAAACGCCGCTACTCAGCCTAAAGGGCGAATACAATAGCAAGCTTTACACCGTTAGTCCGTCCCAATAAAGTACGCCCTCGGGCCAAATTACAGATCGCTGCGTACAATAGAGGCCAAGAAAATTGACTTAGAAATTTTGGTGGTCGGCGTGTTGTGGGTACGAGAATCTCATTTTGGTCACTTTCACGTAGAAGCATGAAAATGGTGCCAAAACGTGCCCATGCGTGTCCAACCAACTCATGAATATTGGAAAATTGTTTCTCTCAAATAGTTTTGGAGATATAAGGGTCCAAAGTTGAAGGAAATTGACCTTTCAAGGGCCATAACTCGAAACTCAATGAAGGAAGACAACTCCCATTTTACCCCATGGCACTTGGGTTAAGGGCGCATCATTTGGCACCAATTATAGGCCGATATCATGAAGTCACCTTTGCACCATTTAGGCACTATCATCCTATTGGTGTCCCGCCAAAACTTGAGGCCCTTATAACTCGCTTTTGTGTATTGCGATTGAGCTGAAATTTTGCATGCTGCTAGTAGACCTCAGTGCCTAGTGGCTTGCAAATTTTCGTGCCGCTACGAAGCGTATCTTGTGAGTTATAAGCCTTCAAACTTCGAGGAAATTAAAGTTTGTGCCTATTTTGCGGGAATACGAAATAAGATACAGAGGTGCAGTATGTATCCTTCAACAGGCATTTATGTGCCCTACCATCGTGCAAAATCCCGGTAACACTGGGGCACGAGAAAGTGCCGAAATAAAGGACTCTTTTTTACATTGAGGGCTATGGGAAAAATGAAGAAAACGCCGCTACTCAGCCTAAAGGGCGAATACAATAGCAAGCTTTACACCGTTAGTCCGTCCCAATAAAGTACGCCCTCGGGCCAAATTACAGATCGCTGCGTACAATAGAGGCCAAGAAAATTGACTTAGAAATTTTGGTGGTCGGCGTGTTGTGGGTACGAGAATCTCATTTTGGTCACTTTCACGTAGAAGCATGAAAATGGTGCCAAAACGTGCCCATGCGTGTCCAACCAACTCATGAATATTGGAAAATTGTTTCTCTCAAATAGTTTTGGAGATATAAGGGTCCAAAGTTGAAGGAAATTGACCTTTCAAGGGCCATAACTCGAAACTCAATGAAGGAAGACAACTCCCATTTTACCCCATGGCACTTGGGTTAAGGGCGCATCATTTGGCACCAATTATAGGCCGATATCATGAAGTCACCTTTGCACCATTTAGGCACTATCATCCTATTGGTGTCCCGCCAAAACTTGAGGCCCTTATAACTCGCTTTTGTGTATTGCGATTGAGCTGAAATTTTGCATGCTGCTAGTAGACCTCAGTGCCTAGTGGCTTGCAAAATTTCGTGCCGCTACGAAGCGTATCTTGTGAGTTATAAGCCTTCAAACTTCGAGGAAATTAAAGTTTGTGCCTATTTTGCGGGAATACGAAATAAGATACAGAGGTGCAGTATGTATCCTTCAACAGGCATTTATGTGCCCTACCATCGTGCAAAATCCCGGTAACACTGGGGCACGAGAAAGTGCCGAAATAAAGGACTCTTTTTTACATTGAGGGCTATGGGAAAAATGAAGAAAACGCCGCTACTCAGCCTAGAGGGCGAATACAATAGCAAGCTTTACACCGTTAGTCCGTCCCAATAAAGTACGCCCTCGGGCCAAATTACAGATCGCTGCGTACAATAGAGGCCATGAAAAATGACTTAGAAATTTTGGTGGTCGGCGTGTTGTGGGTACGAGAATCTCATTTTGGTCACTTTCACGTAGAAGCATGAAAATGGTGCCAAAACGTGCCCATGCGTGTCCAACCAACTCATGAATATTGGAAAATTGTTTCTCTCAAATAGTTTTGGAGATATAAGGGTCCAAAGTTGAAGGAAATTGACCTTTCAAGGGCCATAACTCGAAACTCAATGAAGGAAGACAACTCCCATTTTACCCCATGGCACTTGGGTTAAGGGCGCATCATTTGGCACCAATTATAGGCCGATATCATGAAGTCACCTTTGCACCATTTAGGCACTATCATCCTATTGGTGTCCCGCCAAAACTTGAGGCCCTTATAACTCGCTTTTGTGTATTGCGATTGAGCTGAAATTTTGCATGCTCCTAGTAGACCTCAGTGCCTAGTGGCTTGCAAAATTTCGTGCCGCTACGAAGCGTATCTTGTGAGTTATAAGCCTTCAAACTTCGAGGAAATTAAAGTTTGTGCCTATTTTGCGGGAATACGAAATAAGATACAGAGGTGCAGTATGTATCCTTCAACAGGCATTTATGTGCCCTACCATCGTGCAAAATCCCGGTAACACTGGGGCACGAGAAAGTGCCGAAATAAAGGACTCTTTTTTACATTGAGGGCTATGGGAAAAATGAAGAAAACGCCGCTACTCAGCCTAGAGGGCGAATACAATAGCAAGCTTTACACCGTTAGTCCGTCCCAATAAAGTACGCCCTCGGGCCAAATTACAGATCGCTGCGTACAATAGAGGCCAAGAAAATTGACTTAGAAATTTTGGTGGTCGGCGTGTTGTGGGTACGAGAATCTCATTTTGGTCACTTTCACGTAGAAGCATGAAAATGGTGCCAAAACGTGCCCATGCGTGTCCAACCAACTCATGAATATTGGAAAATTGTTTCTCTCAAATAGTTTTGGAGATATAAGGGTCCAAAGTTGAAGGAAATTGACCTTTCAAGGGCCATAACTCGAAACTCAATGAAGGAAGACAACTCCCATTTTACCCCATGGCACTTGGGTTAAGGGGGCATCATTTGGCACCAATTATAGGCCGATATCATGAAGTCACCTTTGCACCATTTAGGCACTATCATCCTATTGGTGTCCCGCCAAAACTTGAGGCCCTTATAACTCGATTTTGTGTATTGCGATTGAGCTGAAATTTTGCATGCTGCTAGTAGACCTCAGTGCCTAGTGGCTTGCAAAATTTCGTGCCGCTACGAAGCGTATCTTGTGAGTTATAAGCCTTCAAACTTCGAGGAAATTAAAGTTTGTGCCTATTTTGCGGGAATACGAAATAAGATACAGAGGTGCAGTATGTATCCTTCAACAGGCATTTATGTGCCCTACCATCGTGCAAAATCCCGGTAACACTGGGGCACGAGAAAGTGCCGAAATAAAGGACTCTTTTTTACATTGAGGGCTATGGGAAAAATGAAGAAAACGCCGCTACTCAGCCTAGAGGGCGAATACAATAGCAAGCTTTACACCGTTAGTCCGTCCCAATAAAGTACGCCCTCGGGCCAAATTACAGATCGCTGCGTACAATAGAGGCCATGAAAAATGACTTAGAAATTTTGGTGGTCGGCGTGTTGTGGGTACGAGAATCTCATTTTGGTCACTTTCACGTAGAAGCATGAAAATGGTGCCAAAACGTGCCCATGCGTGTCCAACCAACTCATGAATATTGGAAAATTGTTTCTCTCAAATAGTTTTGGAGATATAAGGGTCCAAAGTTGAAGGAAATTGACCTTTCAAGGGCCATAACTCGAAACTCAATGAAGGAAGACAACTCCCATTTTACCCCATGGCACTTGGGTTAAGGGCGCATCATTTGGCACCAATTATAGGCCGATATCATGAAGTCACCTTTGCACCATTTAGGCACTATCATCCTATTGGTGTCCCGCCAAAACTTGAGGCCCTTATAACTCGCTTTTGTGTATTGCGATTGAGCTGAAATTTTGCATGCTGCTAGTAGACCTCAGTGCCTAGTGGCTTGCAAAATTTCGTGCCGCTACGAAGCGTATCTTGTGAGTTATAAGCCTTCAAACTTCGAGGAAATTAAAGTTTGTGCCTATTTTGCGGGAATACGAAATAAGATACAGAGGTGCAGTATGTATCCTTCAACAGGCATTTATGTGCCCTACCATCGTGCAAAATCCCGGTAACACTGGGGCACGAGAAAGTGCCGAAATAAAGGACTCTTTTTTACATTGAGGGCTATGGGAAAAATGAAGAAAACGCCGCTACTCAGCCTAGAGGGCGAATACAATAGCAAGCTTTACACCGTTAGTCCGTCCCAATAAAGTACGCCCTCGGGCCAAATTACAGATCGCTGCGTACAATAGAGGCCAAGAAAATTGACTTAGAAATTTTGGTGGTCGGCGTGTTGTGGGTACGAGAATCTCATTTTGGTCACTTTCACGTAGAAGCATGAAAATGGTGCCAAAACGTGCCCATGCGTGTCCAACCAACTCATGAATATTGGAAAATTGTTTCTCTCAAATAGTTTTGGAGATATAAGGGTCCAAAGTTGAAGGAAATTGACCTTTCAAGGGCCATAACTCGAAACTCAATGAAGGAAGACAACTCCCATTTTACCCCATGGCACTTGGGTTAAGGGCGCATCATTTGGCACCAATTATAGGCCGATATCATGAAGTCACCTTTGCACCATTTAGGCACTATCATCCTATTGGTGTCCCGCCAAAACTTGAGGCCCTTATAACTCGCTTTTGTGTATTGCGATTGAGCTGAAATTTTGCATGCTGCTAGTAGACCTCAGTGCCTAGTGGCTTGCAAAATTTCGTGCCGCTACGAAGTGTATCTTGTGAGTTATAAGCCTTCAAACTTCGAGGAAATTAAAGTTTGTGCCTATTTTGCGGGAATACGAAATAAGATACAGAGGTGCAGTATGTATCCTTCAACAGGCATTTATGTGCCCTACCATCGTGCAAAATCCCGGTAACACTGGGGCACGAGAAAGTGCCGAAATAAAGGACTCTTTTTTACATTGAGGGCTATGGGAAAAATGAAGAAAACGCCGCTACTCAGCCTAGAGGGCGAATACAATAGCAAGCTTTACACCGTTAGTCCGTCCCAATAAAGTACGCCCTCGGGCCAAATTACAGATCGCTGCGTACAATAGAGGCCAAGAAAATTGACTTAGAAATGTTGGTGGTCGGCGTGTTGTGGGTACGAGAATCTCATTTTGGTCACTTTCACGTAGAAGCATGAAAATGGTGCCAAAACGTGCCCATGCGTGTCCAACCAACTCATGAATATTGGAAAATTGTTTCTCTCAAATAGTTTTGGAGATATAAGGGTCCAAAGTTGAAGGAAATTGACCTTTCAAGGGCCATAACTCGAAACTCAATGAAGGAAGACAACTCCCATTTTACCCCATGGCACTTGGGTTAAGGGCGCATCATTTGGCACCAATTATAGGCCGATATCATGAAGTCACCTTTGCACCATTTAGGCACTATCATCCTATTGGTGTCCCGCCAAAACTTGAGGCCCTTATAACTCGCTTTTGTGTATTGCGATTGAGCTGAAATTTTGCATGCTGCTAGTAGACCTCAGTGCCTAGTGGCTTGCAAAATTTCGTGCCGCTACGAAGCGTATCTTGTGAGTTATAAGCCTTCAAACTTCGAGGAAATTAAAGTTTGTGCCTATTTTGCGGGAATACGAAATAAGATACAGAGGTGCAGTATGTATCCTTCAACAGGCATTTATGTGCCCTACCATCGTGCAAAATCCCGGTAACACTGGGGCACGAGAAAGTGCCGAAATAAAGGACTCTTTTTTACATTGAGGGCTATGGGAAAAATGAAGAAAACGCCGCTACTCAGCCTAGAGGGCGAATACAATAGCAAGCTTTACACCGTTAGTCCGTCCCAATAAAGTACGCCCTCGGGCCAAATTACAGATCGCTGCGTACAATAGAGGCCAAGAAAATTGACTTAGAAATTTTGGTGGTCGGCGTGTTGTGGGTACGAGAATCTCATTTTGGTCACTTTCACGTAGAAGCATGAAAATGGTGCCAAAACGTGCCCATGCGTGTCCAACCAACTCATGAATATTGGAAAATTGTTTCTCTCAAATAGTTTTGGAGATATAAGGGTCCAAAGTTGAAGGAAATTTACCTTTCAAGGGCCATAACTCGAAACTCAATGAAGGAAGACAACTCCCATTTTACCCCATGGCACTTGGGTTAAGGGCGCATCATTTGGCACCAATTATAGGCCGATATCATGAAGTCACCTTTGCAACATTTAGGCACTATCATCCTATTGGTGTCCCGCCAAAACTTGAGGCCCTTATAACTCGCTTTTGTGTATTGCGATTGAGCTGAAATTTTGCATGCTGCTAGTAGACCTCAGTGCCTAGTGGCTTGCAAAATTTCGTGCCGCTACGAAGCGTATCTTGTGAGTTATAAGCCTTCAAACTTCGAGGAAATTAAAGTTTGTGCCTATTTTGCGGGAATACGAAATAAGATACAGAGGTGCAGTATGTATCCTTCAACAGGCATTTATGTGCCCTACCATCGTGCAAAATCCCGGTAACACTGGGGCACGAGAAAGTGCCGAAATAAAGGACTCTTTTTTACATTGAGGGCTATGGGAAAAATGAAGAAAACGCCGCTACTCAGCCTAGAGGGCGAATACAATAGCAAGCTTTACACCGTTAGTCCGTCCCAATAAAGTACGCCCTCGGGCCAAATTACAGATCGCTGCGTACAATAGAGGCCAAGAAAATTGACTTAGAAATTTTGGTGGTCGGCGTGTTGTGGGTACGAGAATCTCATTTTGGTCACTTTCACGTAGAAGCATGAAAATGGTGCCAAAACGTGCCCATGCGTGTCCAACCAACTCATGAATATTGGAAAATTGTTTCTCTCAAATAGTTTTGGAGATATAAGGGTCCAAAGTTGAAGGAAATTGACCTTTCAAGGGCCATAACTCGAAACTCAATGAAGGAAGACAACTCCCATTTTACCCCATGGCACTTGGGTTAAGGGCGCATCATTTGGCACCAATTATAGGCCGATATCATGAAGTCACCTTTGCAACATTTAGGCACTATCATCCTATTGGTGTCCCGCCAAAACTTGAGGCCCTTATAACTCGCTTTTGTGTATTGCGATTGAGCTGAAATTTTGCATGCTGCTAGTAGACCTCAGTGCCTAGTGGCTTGCAAAATTTCGTGCCGCTACGAAGCGTATCTTGTGAGTTATAAGCCTTCAAACTTCGAGGAAATTAAAGTTTGTGCCTATTTTGCGGGAATACGAAATAAGATACAGAGGTGCAGTATGTATCCTTCAACAGGCATTTATGTGCCCTACCATCGTGCAAAATCCCGGTAACACTGGGGCACGAGAAAGTGCCGAAATAAAGGACTCTTTTTTACATTGAGGGCTATGGGAAAAATGAAGAAAACGCCGCTACTCAGCCTAGAGGGCGAATACAATAGCAAGCTTTACACCGTTAGTCCGTCCCAATAAAGTACGCCCTCGGGCCAAATTACAGATCGCTGCGTACAATAGAGGCCAAGAAAATTGACTTAGAAATTTTGGTGGTCGGCGTGTTGTGGGTACGAGAATCTCATTTTGGTCACTTTCACGTAGAAGCATGAAAATGGTGCCAAAACGTGCCCATGCGTGTCCAACCAACTCATGAATATTGGAAAATTGTTTCTCTCAAATAGTTTTGGAGATATAAGGGTCCAAAGTTGAAGGAAATTGACCTTTCAAGGGCCATAACTCGAAACTCAATGAAGGAAGACAACTCCCATTTTACCCCATGGCACTTGGGTTAAGGGCGCATCATTTGGCACCAATTATATGCCGATATCATGAAGTCACCTTTGCACCATTTAGGCACTATCATCCTATTGGTGTCCCGCCAAAACTTGAGGCCCTTATAACTCGCTTTTGTGTATTGCGATTGAGCTGAAATTTTGCATGCTGCTAGTAGACCTCAGTGCCTAGTGGCTTGCAAAATTTCGTGCCGCTACGAAGCGTATCTTGTGAGTTATAAGCCTTCAAACTTCGAGGAAATTAAAGTTTGTGCCTATTTTGCGGGAATACGAAATAAGATACAGAGGTGCAGTATGTATCCTTCAACAGGCATTTATGTGCCCTACCATCGTGCAAAATCCCGGTAACACTGGGGCACGAGAAAGTGCCGAAATAAAGGACTCTTTTTTACATTGAGGGCTATGGGAAAAATGAAGAAAACGCCGCTACTCAGCCTAGAGGGCGAATACAATAGCAAGCTTTACACCGTTAGTCCGTCCCAATAAAGTACGCCCTCGGGCCAAATTACAGATCGCTGCGTACAATAGAGGCCAAGAAAATTGACTTAGAAATTTTGGTGGTCGGCGTGTTGTGGGTACGAGAATCTCATTTTGGTCACTTTCACGTAGAAGCATGAAAATGGTGCCAAAACGTGCCCACGCGTGTCCAACCAACTCATGAATATTGGAAAATTGTTTCTCTCAAATAGTTTTGGAGATATAAGGGTCCAAAGTTGAAGGAAATTGACCTTTCAAGGGCCATAACTCGAAACTCAATGAAGGAAGACAACTCCCATTTTACCCCATGGCACTTGGGTTAAGGGCGCATCATTTGGCACCAATTATAGGCCGATATCATGAAGTCACCTTTGCAACATTTAGGCACTATCATCCTATTGGTGTCCCGCCAAAACTTGAGGCCCTTATAACTCGCTTTTGTGTATTGCGATTGAGCTGAAATTTTGCATGCTGCTAGTAGACCTCAGTGCCTAGTGGCTTGCAAAATTTCGTGCCGCTACGAAGCGTATCTTGTGAGTTATAAGCCTTCAAACTTCGAGGAAATTAAAGTTTGTGCCTATTTTGCGGGAATACGAAATAAGATACAGAGGTGCAGTATGTATCCTTCAACAGGCATTTATGTGCCCTACCATCGTGCAAAATCCCGGTAACACTGGGGCACGAGAAAGTGCCGAAATAAAGGACTCTTTTTTACATTGAGGGCTATGGGAAAAATGAAGAAAACGCCGCTACTCAGCCTAGAGGGCGAATACAATAGCAAGCTTTACACCGTTAGTCCGTCCCAATAAAGTACGCCCTCGGGCCAAATTACAGATCGCTGCGTACAATAGAGGCCAAGAAAATTGACTTAGAAATTTTGGTGGTCGGCGTGTTGTGGGTACGAGAATCTCATTTTGGTCACTTTCACGTAGAAGCATGAAAATGGTGCCAAAACGTGCCCATGCGTGTCCAACCAACTCATGAATATTGGAAAATTGTTTCTCTCAAATAGTTTTGGAGATATAAGGGTCCAAAGTTGAAGGAAATTGACCTTTCAAGGGCCATAACTCGAAACTCAATGAAGGAAGACAACTCCCATTTTACCCCATGGCACTTGGGTTAGGGCGCATCATTTGGCACCAATTATATGCCGATATCATGAAGTCACCTTTGCACCATTTAGGCACTATCATCCTATTGGTGTCCCGCCAAAACTTGAGGCCCTTATAACTCGCTTTTGTGTATTGCGATTGAGCTGAAATTTTGCATGCTGCTAGTAGACCTCAGTGCCTAGTGGCTTGCAAAACTTCGTGCCGCTACGAAGCGTATCTTGTGAGTTATAAGCCTTCAAACTTCGAGGAAATTAAAGTTTGTGCCTATTTTGCGGGAATACGAAATAAGATACAGAGGTGCAGTATGTATCCTTCAACAGGCATTTATGTGCCCTACCATCGTGCAAAATCCCGGTAACACTGGGGCACGAGAAAGTGCCGAAATAAAGGACTCTTTTTTACATTGAGGGCTATGGGAAAAATGAAGAAAACGCCGCTACTCAGCCTAGAGGGCGAATACAATAGCAAGCTTTACACCGTTAGTCCGTCCCAATAAAGTACGCCCTCGGGCCAAATTACAGATCGCTGCGTACAATAGAGGCCAAGAAAATTGACTTAGAAATTTTGGTGGTCGGCGTGTTGTGGGTACGAGAATCTCATTTTGGTCACTTTCACGTAGAAGCATGAAAATGGTGCCAAAACGTGCCCACGCGTGTCCAACCAACTCATGAATATTGGAAAATTGTTTCTCTCAAATAGTTTTGGAGATATAAGGGTCCAAAGTTGAAGGAAATTGACCTTTCAAGGGCCATAACTCGAAACTCAATGAAGGAAGACAACTCCCATTTTACCCCATGGCACTTGGGTTAGGGCGCATCATTTGGCACCAATTATAGGCCGATATCGTGAAGTCACCTTTGCACCATTTAGGCACTATCATCCTATTGGTGTCCCGCCAAAACTTGAGGCCCTTATAACTCGCTTTTGTGTATTGCGATTGAGCTGAAATTTTGCATGCTGCTAGTAGACCTCAGTGCCTAGTGGCTTGCAAAATTTCGTGCCGCTACGAAGCGTATCTTGTGAGTTATAAGCCTTCAAACTTCGAGGAAATTAAAGTTTGTGCCTATTTTGCGGGAATACGAAATAAGATACAGAGGTGCAGTATGTATCCTTCAACAGGCATTTATGTGCCCTACCATCGTGCAAAATCCCGGTAACACTGGGGCACGAGAAAGTGCCGAAATAAAGGACTCTTTTTTACATTGAGGGCTATGGGAAAAATGAAGAAAACGCCGCTACTCAGCCTAGAGGGCGAATACAATAGCAAGCTTTACACCGTTATTCCTTCCCAATAAAGTACGCCCTCGGGCCAAATTACAGATCGCTGCGTACAATAGAGGCCAAGAAAATTGACTTAGAAATTTTGGTGGTCGGCGTGTTGTGGGTACGAGAATCTCATTTTGGTCACTTTCACGTAGAAGCATGAAAATGGTGCCAAAACGTGCCCATGCGTGTCCAACCAACTCATGAATATTGGAAAATTGTTTCTCTCAAATAGTTTTGGAGATATAAGGGTCCAAAGTTGAAGGAAATTGACCTTTCAAGGGCCATAACTCGAAACTCAATGAAGGAAGACAACTCCCATTTTACCCAATGGCACTTGGGTTAAGGGCGCATCATTTGGCACCAATTATAGGCCGATATCATGAAGTCACCTTTGCACCATTTAGGCACTATCATCCTATTGGTGTCCCGCCAAAACTTGAGGCCCTTATAACTCGCTTTTGTGTATTGCGATTGAGCTGAAATTTTGCATGCTGCTAGTAGACCTCAGTGCCTAGTGGCTTGCAAAATTTCGTGCCGCTACGAAGCGTATCTTGTGAGTTATAAGCCTTCAAACTTCGAGGAAATTAAAGTTTGTGCCTATTTTGCGGGAATACGAAATAAGATACAGAGGTGCAGTATGTATCCTTCAACAGGCATTTATGTGCCCTACCATCGTGCAAAATCCCGGTAACACTGGGGCACGAGAAAGTGCCGAAATAAAGGACTCTTTTTTACATTGAGGGCTATGGGAAAAATGAAGAAAACGCCGCTACTCAGCCTAGAGGGCGAATACAATAGCAAGCTTTACACCGTTAGTCCGTCCCAATAAAGTACGCCCTCGGGCCAAATTACAGATCGCTGCGTACAATAGAGGCCAAGAAATTTGACTTAGAAATTTTGGTGGTCGGCGTGTTGTGGGTACGAGAATCTCATTTTGGTCACTTTCACGTAGAAGCATGAAAATGGTGCCAAAACGTGCCCACGCGTGTCCAACCAACTCATGAATATTGGAAAATTGTTTCTCTCAAATAGTTTTGGAGATATAAGGGTCCAAAGTTGAAGGAAATTGACCTTTCAAGGGCCATAACTCGAAACTCAATGAAGGAAGACAACTCCCATTTTACCCCATGGCACTTGGGTTAGGGCGCATCATTTGGCACCAATTATAGGCCGATATCGTGAAGTCACCTTTGCACCATTTAGGCACTATCATCCTATTGGTGTCCCGCCAAAACTTGAGGCCCTTATAACTCGCTTTTGTGTATTGCGATTGAGCTGAAATTTTGCATGCTGCTAGTAGACCTCAGTGCCTAGTGGCTTGCAAAATTTCGTGCCGCTACGAAGCGTATCTTGTGAGTTATAAGCCTTCAAACTTCGAGGAAATTAAAGTTTGTGCCTATTTTGCGGGAATACGAAATAAGATACAGAGGTGCAGTATGTATCCTTCAACAGGCATTTATGTGCCCTACCATCGTGCAAAATCCCGGTAACACTGGGGCACGAGAAAGTGCCGAAATAAAGGACTCTTTTTTACATTGAGGGCTATGGGAAAAATGAAGAAAACGCCGCTACTCAGCCTAGAGGGCGAATACAATAGCAAGCTTTACACCGTTAGTCCGTCCCAATAAAGTACGCCCTCGGGCCAAATTACAGATCGCTGCGTACAATAGAGGCCAAGAAAATTGACTTAGAAATTTTGGTGGTCGGCGTGTTGTGGGTACGAGAATCTCATTTTGGTCACTTTCACGTAGAAGCATGAAAATGGTGCCAAAACGTGCCCACGCGTGTCCAACCAACTCATGAATATTGGAAAATTGTTTCTCTCAAATAGTTTTGGAGATATAAGGGTCCAAAGTTGAAGGAAATTGACCTTTCAAGGGCCATAACTCGAAACTCAATGAAGGAAGACAACTCCCATTTTACCCCATGGCACTTGGGTTAAGGGCGCATCATTTGGCACCAATTATAGGCCGATATCGTGAAGTCACCTTTGCACCATTTAGGCACTATCATCCTATTGGTGTCCCGCCAAAACTTGAGGCCCTTATAACTCGCTTTTGTGTATTGCGATTGAGCTGAAATTTTGCATGCTGCTAGTAGACCTCAGTGCCTAGTGGCTTGCAAAATTTCGTGCCGCTACGAAGCGTATCTTGTGAGTTATAAGCCTTCAAACTTCGAGGAAATTAAAGTTTGTGCCTATTTTGCGGGAATACGAAATAAGATACAGAGGTGCAGTATGTATCCTTCAACAGGCATTTATGTGCCCTACCATCGTGCAAAATCCCGGTAACACTGGGGCACGAGAAAGTGCCGAAATAAAGGACTCTTTTTTACATTGAGGGCTATGGGAAAAATGAAGAAAACGCCGCTACTCAGCCTAGAGGGCGAATACAATAGCAAGCTTTACACCGTTAGTCCGTCCCAATAAAGTACGCCCTCGGGCCAAATTACAGATCGCTGCGTACAATAGAGGCCAAGAAAATTGACTTAGAAATTTTGGTGGTCGGCGTGTTGTGGGTACGAGAATCTCTTTTTGGTCACTTTCACGTAGAAGCATGAAAATGGTGCCAAAACGTGCCCACGCGTGTCCAACCAACTCATGAATATTGGAAAATTGTTTCTCTCAAATAGTTTTGGAGATATAAGGGTCCAAAGTTGAAGGAAATTGACCTTTCAAGGGCCATAACTCGAAACTCAATGAAGGAAGACAACTCCCATTTTACCCCATGGCACTTGGGTTAAGGGCGCATCATTTGGCACCAATTATAGGCCGATATCGTGAAGTCACCTTTGCACCATTTAGGCACTATCATCCTATTGGTGTCCCGCCAAAACTTGAGGCCCTTATAACTCGCTTTTGTGTATTGCGATTGAGCTGAAATTTTGCATGCTGCTAGTAGACCTCAGTGCCTAGTGGCTTGCAAAATTTCGTGCCGCTACGAAGCGTATCTTGTGAGTTATAAGCCTTCAAACTTCGAGGAAATTAAAGTTTGTGCCTATTTTGCGGGAATACGAAATAAGATACAGAGGTGCAGTATGTATCCTTCAACAGGCATTTATGTGCCCTACCATCGTGCAAAATCCCGGTAACACTGGGGCACGAGAAAGTGCCGAAATAAAGGACTCTTTTTTACATTGAGGGCTATGGGAAAAATGAAGAAAACGCCGCTACTCAGCCTAGAGGGCGAATACAATAGCAAGCTTTACACCGTTAGTCCGTCCCAATAAAGTACGCCCTCGGGCCAAATTACAGATCGCTGCGTACAATAGAGGCCAAGAAAATTGACTTAGAAATTTTGGTGGTCGGCGTGTTGTGGGTACGAGAATCTCATTTTGGTCACTTTCACGTAGAAGCATGAAAATGGTGCCAAAACGTGCCCACGCGTGTCCAACCAACTCATGAATATTGGAAAATTGTTTCTCTCAAATAGTTTTGGAGATATAAGGGTCCAAAGTTGAAGGAAATTGACCTTTCAAGGGCCATAACTCGAAACTCAATGAAGGAAGACAACTCCCATTTTACCCCATGGCACTTGGGTTAAGGGCGCATCATTTGGCACCAATTATAGGCCGATATCGTGAAGTCACCTTTGCACCATTTAGGCACTATCATCCTATTGGTGTCCCGCCAAAACTTGAGGCCCTTATAACTCGCTTTTGTGTATTGCGATTGAGCTGAAATTTTGCATGCTGCTAGTAGACCTCAGTGCCTAGTGGCTTGCAAAATTTCGTGCCGCTACGAAGCGTATCTTGTGAGTTATAAGCCTTCAAACTTCGAGGAAATTAAAGTTTGTGCCTATTTTGCGGGAATACGAAATAAGATACAGAGGTGCAGTATGTATCCTTCAACAGGCATATGTGTGCCCTACCATCGTGCAAAATCCCGGTAACACTGGGGCACGAGAAAGTGCCGAAATAAAGGACTCTTTTTTACATTGAGGGCTATGGGAAAAATGAAGAAAACGCCGCTACTCAGCCTAGAGGGCGAATACAATAGCAAGCTTTACACCGTTAGTCCGTCCCAATAAAGTACGCCCTCGGGCCAAATTACAGATCGCTGCGTACAATAGAGGCCAAGAAAATTGACTTAGAAATTTTGGTGGTCGGCGTGTTGTGGGTACGAGAATCTCATTTTGGTCACTTTCACGTAGAAGCATGAAAATGGTGCCAAAACGTGCCCATGCGTGTCCAACCAACTCATGAATATTGGAAAATTGTTTCTCTCAAATAGTTTTGGAGATATAAGGGTCCAAAGTTGAAGGAAATTGACCTTTCAAGGGCCATAACTCGAAACTCAATGAAGGAAGACAACTCCCATTTTACCCCATGGCACTTGGGTTAAGGGCGCATCATTTGGCACCAATTATAGGCCGATATCATGAAGTCACCTTTGCACCATTTAGGCACTATCATCCTATTGGTGTCCCGCCAAAACTTGAGGCCCTTATAACTCGCTTTTGTGTATTGCGATTGAGCTGAAATTTTGCATGCTGCTAGTAGACCTCAGTGCCTAGTGGCTTGCAAAATTTCGTGCCGCTACGAAGCGTATCTTGTGAGTTATAAGCCTTCAAACTTCGAGGAAATTAAAGTTTGTGCCTATTTTTGAGGGAATACGAAATAAGATACAGAGGTGCAGTATGTATCCTTCAACAGGCATTTATGTGCCCTACCATCGTGCAAAATCCCGGTAACACTGGGGCACGAGAAAGTGCCGAAATAAAGGACTCTTTTTTACATTGAGGGCTATGGGAAAAATGAAGAAAACGCCGCTACTCAGCCTAGAGGGCGAATACAATAGCAAGCTTTACACCGTTAGTCCGTCCCAATAAAGTACGCCCTCGGGCCAAATTACAGATCGCTGCGTACAATAGAGGCCAAGAAAATTGACTTAGAAATTTTGGTGGTCGGCGTGTTGTGGGTACGAGAATCTCATTTTGGTCACTTTCACGTAGAAGCATGAAAATGGTGCCAAAACGTGCCCATGCGTGTCCAACCAACTCATGAATATTGGAAAATTGTTTCTCTCAAATAGTTTTGGAGATATAAGGGTCCAAAGTTGAAGGAAATTGACCTTTCAAGGGCCATAACTCGAAACTCAATGAAGGAAGACAACTCCCATTTTACCCCATGGCACTTGGGTTAAGGGCGCATCATTTGGCACCAATTATAGGCCGATATCGTGAAGTCACCTTTGCACCATTTAGGCACTATCATCCTATTGGTGTCCCGCCAAAACTTGAGGCCCTTATAACTCGCTTTTGTGTATTGCGATTGAGCTGAAATTTTGCATGCTGCTAGTAGACCTCAGTGCCTAGTGGCTTGCAAAATTTCGTGCCGCTACGAAGCGTATCTTGTGAGTTATAAGCCTTCAAACTTCGAGGAAATTAAAGTTTGTGCCTATTTTGCGGGAATACGAAATAAGATACAGAGGTGCAGTATGTATCCTTCAACAGGCATTTGTGTGCCCTACCATCGTGCAAAATCCCGGTAACACTGGGGCACGAGAAAGTGCCGAAATAAAGGACTCTTTTTTACATTGAGGGCTATGGGAAAAATGAAGGAAACGCCGCTACTCAGCCTAGAGGGCGAATACAATAGCAAGCTTTACACCGTTAGTCCGTCCCAATAAAGTACGCCCTCGGGCCAAATTACAGATCGCTGCGTACAATAGAGGCCAAGAAAATTGACTTAGAAATTTTGGTGGTCGGCGTGTTGTGGGTACGAGAATCTCATTTTGGTCACTTTCACGTAGAAGCATGAAAATGGTGCCAAAACGTGCCCATGCGTGTCCAACCAACTCATGAATATTGGAAAATTGTTTCTCTCAAATAGTTTTGGAGATATAAGGGTCCAAAGTTGAAGGAAATTGACCTTTCAAGGGCCATAACTCGAAACTCAATGAAGGAAGACAACTCCCATTTTACCCCATGGCACTTGGGTTAAGGGCGCATCATTTGGCACCAATTATAGGCCGATATCATGAAGTCACCTTTGCAACATTTAGGCACTATCATCCTATTGGTGTCCCGCCAAAACTTGAGGCCCTTATAACTCGCTTTTGTGTATTGCGATTGAGCTGAAATTTTGCATGCTGCTAGTAGACCTCAGTGCCTAGTGGCTTGCAAAATTTCGTGCCGCTACGAAGCGTATCTTGTGAGTTATAAGCCTTCAAACTTCGAGGAAATTAAAGTTTGTGCCTATTTTTGCGGGAATACGAAATAAGATACAGAGGTGCAGTATGTATCCTTCAACAGGCATTTATGTGCCCTACCATCGTGCAAAATCCCGGTAACACTGGGGCACGAGAAAGTGCCGAAATAAAGGACTCTTTTTTACATTGAGGGCTATGGGAAAAATGAAGAAAACGCCGCTACTCAGCCTAGAGGGCGAATACAATAGCAAGCTTTACACCGTTAGTCCGTCCCAATAAAGTACGCCCTCGGGCCAAATTACAGATCGCTGCGTACAATAGAGGCCAAGAAAATTGACTTAGAAATTTTGGTGGTCGGCGTGTTGTGGGTACGAGAATCTCATTTTGGTCACTTTCACGTAGAAGCATGAAAATGGTGCCAAAACGTGCCCATGCGTGTCCAACCAACTCATGAATATTGGAAAATTGTTTCTCTCAAATAGTTTTGGAGATATAAGGGTCCAAAGTTGAAGGAAATTGACCTTTCAAGGGCCATAACTCGAAACTCAATGAAGGAAGACAACTCCCATTTTACCCCATGGCACTTGGGTTAAGGGCGCATCATTTGGCACCAATTATAGGCCGATATCATGAAGTCACCTTTGCACCATTTAGGCACTATCATCCTATTGGTGTCCCGCCAAAACTTGAGGCCCTTATAACTCGCTTTTGTGTATTGCGATTGAGCTGAAATTTTGCATGCTGCTAGTAGACCTCAGTGCCTAGTGGCTTGCAAAATTTCGTGCCGCTACGAAGCGTATCTTGTGAGTTATAAGCCTTCAAACTTCGAGGAAATTAAAGTTTGTGCCTATTTTTGCGGGAATACGAAATAAGATACAGAGGTGCAGTATGTATCCTTCAACGGGCATTTATGTGCCCTACCATCGTGCAAAATCCCGGTAACACTGGGGCACGAGAAAGTGCCGAAATAAAGGACTCTTTTTTACATTGAGGGCTATGGGAAAAATGAAGAAAACGCCACTACTCAGCCTAGAGGGCGAATACAATAGCAAGCTTTACACCGTTAGTCCGTCCCAATAAAGTACGCCCTCGGGCCAAATTACAGATCGCTGCGTACAATAGAGGCCAAGAAAATTGACTTAGAAATTTTGGTGGTCGGCGTGTTGTGGGTACGAGAATCTCATTTTGGTCACTTTCGCGTAGAAGCATGAAAATGGTGCCAAAACGTGCCCATGCGTGTCCAACCAACTCATGAATATTGGAAAATTGTTTCTCTCAAATAGTTTTGGAGATATAAGGGTCCAAAGTTGAAGGAAATTGACCTTTCAAGGGCCATAACTCGAAACTCAATGAAGGAAGACAACTCCCATTTTACCCCATGGCACTTGGGTTAAGGGCGCATCATTTGGCACCAATTATAGGCCGATATCATGAAGTCACCTTTGCACCATTTAGGCACTATCATCCTATTGGTGTCCCGCCAAAACTTGAGGCCCTTATAACTCGCTTTTGTGTATTGCGATTGAGCTGAAATTTTGCATGCTGCTAGTAGACCTCAGTGCCTAGTGGCTTGCAAAATTTCGTGCCGCTACGAAGCGTATCTTGTGAGTTATAAGCCTTCAAACTTCGAGGAAATTAAAGTTTGTGCCTATTTTGCGGGAATACGAAATAAGATACAGAGGTGCAGTATGTATCCTTCAACAGGCATTTATGTGCCCTACCATCGTGCAAAATCCCGGTAACACTGGGGCACGAGAAAGTGCCGAAATAAAGGACTCTTTTTTACATTGAGGGCTATGGGAAAAATGAAGAAAACGCCGCTACTCAGCCTAGAGGGCGAATACAATAGCAAGCTTTACACCGTTAGTCCGTCCCAATAAAGTACGCCCTCGGGCCAAATTACAGATCGCTGCGTACAATAGAGGCCAAGAAAATTGACTTAGAAATTTTGGTGGTCGGCGTGTTGTGGGTACGAGAATCTCATTTTGGTCACTAGGGTTAGGGTTAGGGTTAGGGTTAGGGTTAGGGTTAGGGTTAGGGGTTTGGGTTAGGGTTAGGGTTAGGGTTAGGGTTAGGGTTAGGGTTAGGGTTAGGGTTGGGTTAGGGTTAGGGTTAGGGTTAGGGTATAAGGGTATATTGAGGTATGACGATTGGCGGATGTGGGTTAGGGTTAGGGTTAGGGTTAAGGGTTAGGGTTAGGGTTAGGGTTAGGGTTAGGGTTAGGGTTAGGGGTTAGGGGTTAGGGTTAGGGTTAGGGTTAGGGTTAGGGTTAGGGTTAGGTTAGGTTAGGTTAGGGTTAGGGTTAGGGTTAGGGTTAGGGTTAGGGTTAGGGTTAGGTTAGGGTTAGGGTTAGGGTTAGGGTTAGGGTTAGGGCTACCTCCTGAAAATTTGGCATCCCGGGTTTCAAAATTTGGCATCGGGGTGTCAAAATTTGGCATTTTCAGTCAAATTCTGGCATCGGGGTATGAAATTCTGGCATTTTGGGGTGAAAATCTGGCTGGACGCTAATAAGTCAAAATTTGGCATCAAAAAGTGGCATTCATGTTTTTTTTCTTTAATAAGCTGTATTTTGCTGCAATAATGCCGGAATGGACAATGGAAGACCCAATATATTATTTAGTGTTATAAATTGTGCTTTTACCCCTTTTTGAAGGAACTTGTTCACAATTATATTTTGCATGATTGAAAATTTGGCAACATAATTCTAAAGGGTCTTTGTGAATTATTTCAAGACTCAGTCTTTGATGCCATTTATTTTGTGTTGTATAATAAATAGAGGCAGTAGAAGTGAATTTGTTTCTAGTGAGGGGTGTACAATAAGCAGATAAAATGACATTAGACACTTCAGCAGCAATGGCAGTAGCAGAGAGGTAATTAACTACTATTAGTAAAGGAAAATGCAGCAGAATGTGAAGATTTTAAATTTTCAAGTGGGCTAATATACCTATGTAGGACTGCGGCAGAGGTCTTAAGTTTTCAAAGCGGACTCCGCTTACATATATACAACCATATAAGACCATGAGACTGTGGCTGAGATGCAAGTCTTATAATATCAAGCATACACTGGTTACAGATGTTTACTTATATTAGTGTTTAAGACTGTGGTAGGGAAGGATTTTTCTATGAGATATCTGATATACTAAATAAGATACCTAATATAGCATATAAGATATCTTATATAACATAGCCGGTATCTCATATATTATATAAGATATCTTATTTATTTAATAAGCTATCTTATTTAAAGATGCAGAAACGATATCTTACATGATATATAAGATATCTGATATATTATTTAAGATATCTTTTCTGTAATATTAGATATTTTATTTGGTATATTAGATATCTTATTTAGCATATCAGATATCTTATATATTTCGGTAAATAAGACATCTTATATCCTGCATCGGATATCTTTATTAATATATTAGATATCTTATACAGCATAAAAGATATCATATAATATATAAGATATTTTATTTGCCTAAATATATAAGATATATTATTTGACAAATAAGATATCTAATATATTTTAACAAAATATATAATGAAGTCAAACTGTCAACGATGTATCCTATTTATCAAACGGAAATAAAATATCTTATATGCTAAATAATATATTTGATATACCAATTTAGATACCTTATTTACTTATATAGATAAGATATCTTATATAACATATATATAAGATATCTGATATGCTATTTAAAATGTTTTATATGCTTTATTAGATATCTTATTTATTTTTTAGATATCTTATTTAGCATATAAGATATCTTATATGTTTTAGTAAATCAGATATCTTAATTGACAATTCAGATATCTTGTTTAACAAATCAGATATCTTATATATCATATCATCAGAATATCTGATACTAAGTATTTATCCGTTATTCCTTAGACTTTACCGCTGTATCAAGAGAATATCTGATGCTAAGTATTTATCCACAGACTTATACAAGAAACATGGTAGTGCGGTCAAGACCCATAATGAATATAATGATATCGACTGCGGCTGATACATATATATTGGAAGGAAGCATGGAAAGGCGGTCAAGACCCATAATAAATATAATAATATAGACTGCGGTGGAGACATATATATTGGAAGGATGCACGGTCAGGCGGTCAAGACCCAAAATGATAATAGTGATACAGACTGCGGCTGATACATATATATTGGAAGAATGCATGGTAAGGCGGTCAAGACCCATAATAAATATTATGATATAAACTGCGGCGGATTCATATATATTGGAAGAATGCATGGTAAGGAGGTCAAGACCCATAATAAATATAATGATATTGACTGCGGTGGATGCATATATTTTGGAAGTAAGCATGGTAATACGGTTAAGACACATAATAAATATAATGAGATGCATATATATTGGAAGTAAGCATGGTAAGGCGGTCAAGACCCATAATAAATATAATGATAAAGACTGCGGCTGATACATATATATTGGAAGGAAGCATGGTTAGGCGGTCAAGACCCATAATAAATATAATGATATTGACTGCGGCGGATACATATATATTGGAAGGAAGAATGGTAAGGCGGTCAAGACCAATAATAAATATAATGATATTGACTGCGGCAGATACTTATATATTGGAAGTAAGCATGGTAAGGCAGTCAGGACCCATAACAAATATAATGATAAAGACTGCGGTTGATACATATGTATTGGGAGGAAACATGGCAAAGCGGTCAAGACCCATAATAAATATAATGAGATAGACTGCGGCTGATACATATATATTGGAAGGAAGCATTGTTAGGCGGTCAAGATCCATAATGTATATAATGATATAGAAAGTGGCTTATACGAATATATTGGTAGGAAGGATTGCAGCTGAGAAGAATATCTTAAATTATCAATCAGCTTGTTCTTATATGTTTACAACAAGGATAGTGTATGAGACTGCAATACAGATAGGAGTCTCCAAATATCAAACCGGTTAAATATACCCACTTGTATAAGTATATAAGACTGCGGCGGAGAAGAATTTCAGGAATTATCAAAGCGGACTCCGCTTATACATGTGTAACAATATCAGTATATCAGACTGCGGCGGATATGGAAATCTTAAATTATCAAAGCGTATATCGCTTAAAGATGTCCATTAATATAAGTATATATCAAAGCAGAGTTCGGTCTATACAATATACCTACATTAATATATATAACTGCGGCAGGGAGGAATAATTTTAGTTTTAATGCAATGGTTGTAGAAAACCCTGCCAGTGTTTATTACTTGTTAGCAATTCAATACCATATTTTAATTGGGCTAATTTTAAACCCTGTTAGCCTAAAATACCAATTTTTAAAACCCTGATTTGGGGTACACATGTAAAACATTATTTATTTTTCATTCCAAAAGACTCTACTACATGTTTTTATTAAAAATAAATAGTTTTAAAACAGTTTTGAACGTTGTGTAGATTAACAACACTGTTAGCCGCGATTAGCATAGGAAAATTCATGTTCAAAAATAGGTCAAAATTAGCCCAAAATGGCCCGAATTTTGCATATATTTCATTTTTCTTCTATTATATTACAATAAAAACACTTTCATTTGAAAGTACATGAAGCATATAAATCTGTATAAATATATTTATTTGGATAATATTTTTAAAATAAGATTTTTTTTCAAAAAAACTACCAATTTTGAGTCTGTTAGCACAGAATGCCAAATTTTGACTTTTTTGCTCTCTAAAAATATTAATATCTTCAATAAATCTCAGTATATATGTTTGAAAGTTTGGGAATCTTATTTTCTATCTAATATTTAAGTTTCCTGAAAATTTGGGGAAGATCTATTGAGAAATAAAAAAAGTTGAAATTTTGCGATTTTTTCATTTCATTCAGAGAGAATTTGTGGTCTACCAGGTGTACACCAGAAGACAACTTTCTTCCCTCGAAAATCTAGCAACTTTTTTGTTTGTGGGTGGGTTACAGATCTTTTCTATTAGATTAAAAAACATCGAGCTAATCGCCTAGGGCCAAAAAATCATGCAAAACAGACCACTTTAAGGCCACAAAATAAGCAAAAGTTTAAAATTTGGCATCGAAATTTTACATATGACCAAAAATTTTATATTAAATATACTGATATAGGAAAACTAATACTTGCATGTGATAAAACTCGTAAAAACGAACATTTTTTAAATGGGCGGCAAATAAATATCTCTAAAAATAAAAAAGTTATTAAAGGTAGAGTCAGCTAATCCAAATCAAAATTTGGCACCGGGACCCTAATTAGGGTTAGGGTTAGGGTTAGGGTTAGGGTTAGGGTTAGGGTTAGGGTAGGGTTAGGGTTAGGGTTAGGGTTAGGGTTAGGGTTAGGGTTAGGGTTAGGGTTAGAGGTTAGGGTTAGGGTTAGGGTTAGGGTTAGGGTTAGGGTTAGGGAATAAGGGTATATTGAGGTATGACGATTGGCGGATGTGTACATTATTGAGTAATTATTTGGCTGAGGGTTGGCGATAGGGTTGACCCTTTCCTTATATTATTATTATAATATTTGCCTACGCTAGGGTCTGTTATTAGGTTGCCGGAACTTCTTTAAACCGGCAACGGTTTTACATGATTAATCTCCCTTGTTTTTTATTTTATATTTTTCGCGTCATTTTCTACTTTTAACCTGTGTAGATCAAGTATGCCTGGGCGTACGGAAGAGATGTTGACATGTATGTGTAGATGGTAGTCTGGACTACAGATTCGTGTATAGAGACTTCGACTCACGCACCTGTTCTCCTGGCAGAAAGAGTTCAAAAGTAGGGTATGCAGACATGAAAATCTTCAAAGTAATTTTGACAATGTGATGCCCATGTTCAATATTCAATGCGTAATAGGTCGAGAACGCCTCGGTGTTCCAAGTGATATTTACATGTATGTGTAGACCAGAGTCCGGACTTCAAGTTCTTTCATACAGAATACCACTCACGTGCCTCTTTTTCTGGTTGTGAGAGCTGCAATTTAGCATGATCACTGTTATCTACTTAACATAGAATTTTCTAAGTTATTTTGTTGATTAATGGTCCTTGTCCAATTTCGAAGTTTAATAACTCCTTCATTTTCTATGCGATTTTAAGTCTGTAAAAAGTATGTTGTAGGCCGGAGTCCAGACTACAAATTTTATAATTCAGACTATGACTCACATGCCCCTTCTTCAAGTTAAAAGAGCTCAAAGTTAGCATGATGGCTATTTTTTACTGAACATGCAAATATTCTAGGTTATTTTGATGACCCTATCCCTCAATCCTCAATCCTTAACCCGACATTCAACCCTCATACCAACCCTCAACCCTCCAACCCAATCCTCAACCCAACCCTCAACCCTCAACCCAACCCTCAACCCAACACTCAACCCTCAGATACCATCTTGGTACAGCAGTCAAGTCTGAAGAATAACAAGGTGGAATAAGGCTGGGGTTAAATATTTAGTATGAGAAACTCTCTTCTATTATTCTTCAGTCTTAGGGTTAGGGTTAGGGTTAGGGTTAGGGTTAGGGTATAAGGGTATATTGGGGTATGACGATTGGCGGATGTGTACAATATTGAGTAATTATTTGGCTGAGGGTTGGCGATAGGGTTGACCCTTTCCTTATATTATTATTATAATATTTGCCTACGCTAGGGTCTGTTATTAGGTTGCCGGAACTTCTTTAAACCGGCAACGCTTTTACAAAAGCCGGCAACAGTTTTACATGATTAATCTCCCTTGTTTTTTTTTATTTTTATATTTTCCGCGTCATAGCCTACTTTGAACCTGTGTAGATCGAGTATGCCTGGGCGTACGGACGAGATGTTGACATGTATGTGTAGATGGTAGTCCGGACTACAAATTCGTGTATAGAGACTTCGACTCACGCACCTGTTCTTCTGGCAGAAAGAGTTCAAAAGTAGAGTAATGACTGTTTCAATGCAGACATGAAAATCTTCTAAGAAATTTTGACAATGTGATGCCCTTGTTCAATATTCAATGCGTAATAGGTTGAGAACGCCTCGGTGTACCAAGTGATGTTTACATGTATGTGTAGACCAGAGTCCGGACTTCAAGTTCTTTCATACAGAGTACCACTCACGTGCCTCTTTTTCTGGTTGTAAGAGCTCTAATTTAGCATGATCGCTGTTATCTACTTAACATAGAATTTTCTAAGTTATTTTGTTGATTAATGGTCCTTGTCCAATTTCGATGTTTAATAACTCCTTCATTTTTTATGCGATTTTAAGTCTGTAAAAAGTATGTTGTAGGCCGGAGTCCAGACTACAAATTTTATAATTCAGACTATGACTCACATGCCCCTTCTTCTAGTAATAAGAGCTCAAAGTTAGCATGATGGCTTTTTTTCCACTGAACATGTAAATATTCTAAGTTATTTTGATGACCCTATCCCTCAATCCTCACTCATTAACCCAACATTCAACCCTCAAACCAACCCTCAACCCTCAACCCAACCCTCAAACCAACCCTCAACCCAACCCTCAACCCAACCCTCAACCCTCAGATACCAGCTTGGTACAGCGGTCAAGTCTGAAGACTAACAAGGTGGAATAAGGCTGCGGATAAATATTTAGTATGAGAAACTCTCTTCTATTATTCTTCAGACTAAGGCGCTGTACCAAGCCTGTATCTGATACTATGTACTTAGCCGCAGACTTAAATCAACTAATTATTCTTGAGACTTGGCCTTGTACCAAGCCGGTATCTGCTACCATGTATTTAGCTGCAGACTTATATCACCAGTTTATTCTTCAGACTTGGCCGCTGTACCAAACCGGTATCTGATGCCATGTATTTAGCCGCAGACTTATACCACTTAATTTTTCTTCAAAATTGGGTGCTGTATGAAACCGGTATCTGATACCAAGTATTGAAGCGCAAACATATTATATGTCAGACTTGACCGCTGTACCAAGCCTGTATCTGATTCCAAGTATTTTTTCGCAGACTTATATCACCTTATTATTCTTCAGACTTAGCCGTTGTACCGAGCCGGTATCTGATACGATGTATTTAGTCGCAGACTTTAATCGCGGTATTATTCTTCAGACTTACGCACTGTACAAAGCCGGTATCTGATACCATGTATTTAGTCGCGGACTTATATCGCCTTATTATTCTACAGACTTGGTCGCTGTACCAAGTGGGTATCTGATACCATATATTTAGCCGCTGACTTATACTACCTAATTATTGTCACAGACTTTAATCACCATCTTATTCTTCAGACTTTGGGCACTGTACCAAGCCGGTATCTGATACCATGTATTTAGTCGCAGACTTATATCCACTTATTATTCTACAGACTTGGTCGCTGTACCAAACTGGTATCTGATACCATATATTTAGCCGCTGACTTATACTACCTAATTATCCTTCAGACTTGGGCACCGTATGGATCCGGAATCTGATACCAAGTATTGAAACCCACACATATTATATGTCAGACTATACCGCTGTACCAGGCCGGTATCTGATTCCAAGTATTTTTTCGCAGACTTTAATCACCGTATTATTCTTCAGACTTAGGCACTGGAGCAAGCTGGTATCTGATACCATGTATTTAGTCGCAGACTTTAATCACCGTATTATTCTTCAGACTTAGGCACTGGAGCAAGCCGGTATCTGATACCATGTATTTAGTCGCAGACTTATATCGCCTTATTATTCTACAGACTTGGCCGCTGTTCCAAGCCGGTATCTGATACCATATATTTAGCCGCTCACTTATACTACCTAATTATTCTTCAGACTTGGGTACCGTATGAATCCGGTATCTGATACCAAGTCTTGAAACGCATACATATTATATGTCAGACTTGACCACTGTATATCTGCATTTAGTCGCAGACTTATATCACCTTATCATTCTTCTGACTTTGCCGCTGTTCCAATGCGGTATCTGATACCAAGTGTTTAGTCGAAGACTTATACCATCTTATCTTTCTTCAGACTTGTTCGTTGTACTAATATGGTATCGGATACCAAGTATTTAGTCGTATTTAGTATCTACTGAACATAGAATTTTCTAAGTTATTTTGATGATTAATGGTCCTTGTCCAACTTCGATGTTTAATAACTCCTTCATTTTCTATGCGATTTTAAGTCTGTAAGAAGTATGTTGTAGGCCAGAGTCCAGACTACAAATTTAATATAATTCAGACTATGACTCACATGCCCCTTCTTCTAGTTATAAGAGCTCTAAGTTAGTATGACGGCTATTTTTTACTGAACATGTAAATATTCTAAGTTATTTTGATGACCCTCACCCTGAGGGTTGACCCTAGGGTTGACCCTAAACCTGACCTTGACCCTTAGTGTTGACCCTAGGGTTGACCCTAAATGACCCTAAACCTGACCTTGACCCTTAGGGTTGACCCTAGGGTTGACCCTAAGGGTCAAGGTCATGTTTAGGGTCATTTAGGGTTGACCCTAGGGTTGACCCTAAGGGTCAAGGTCATGTTTAGGGTCATTTAGGGTTGACCCTAGGGTTAGGGTTAGGGTTAGGGTTAGGGTTAGGGTTAGGGGTTAGGGTTAGGGTTTAGGGTTAAGGGTTAGGGTTAAGGGTTAGGGTTAGGG
The DNA here is from genome assembly GCA_963580285.1 of Lucinisca nassula. Lineage (NCBI taxonomy): Eukaryota > Metazoa > Mollusca > Bivalvia > Lucinida > Lucinidae > Lucinisca > Lucinisca nassula. Next base: position 132,989,305 of record OY757023.1, read on the forward strand.
TTAGGGTTAGGGTTAGGGTTAGAGGTTAGGGTTAGGGTTAGGGTTAGGGTTAGGGTTAGGGCTACCTCCTGAAAATTTGGCATCCCGGGTTTCAAAATTTGGCATCGGGGTGTCAAAATTTGGCATTTTCAGTCAAATTCTGGCATCGGGGTATGAAATTCTGGCATTTTGGGGTGAAAATCTGGCTGGACGCTAATAAGTCAAAATTTGGCATCAAAATGTGGCATTCTTGTTTTTTTTCTTTAATAAGCTGTATTTTGCTGCAATAATGCCGGAATAGACAATGGAAGACCCAATATATAATTTAGTATTATAAATTTTGTTTTTACTCCGTTTTGAAGGAACTCATTCACATTTATATTTAACATGATGGAAAATTTGGCAACATATTTCTAAGAGGGTTTTGTGAATTATTTCAGGGTTAGGGTTAGGGTTAGGGTTAGGGTTAGGGTAGGGTTAGGGTTAGGGTTAGGGTTAGAAGGGTTAGGGTTAGGGTTAGGGTTAGGGTTAGGGTTAGAGTTAGGGTTAGGGTTAGGGTTAGGGTTAGGGTTAGGGTTTAGGGTTAGGGTTAGGGTTAGGGTTAGGGTTAGGGTTAGGGAATAAGGGTATATTGAGGTTAGGGTTAGGGTTAGGGTTAGGGTTAGGGTTAAGGGTTAGGTTAGGGTTAGGGTTAGGGTTAGGGTTAGGGTTAGGGGTTAGGGTTAGGGTTAGGGTTAGGGTTAGGGTTAGGGGTTAGGGTTAGGGTTAGGGTTAGGGTTTAGGGTTAGGGTTAGGGTTAGGGTTAGGGTTAGGTTAGGGAATAAGGGTATATTGAGGTATGACGATTGGCGGATGTGTACATTATTGAGTAATTATTTGGCTGAGGGTTGGCGATAGGGTTGACCCTTTCCTTATATTATTATTATAATATTTGCCTACGCTAGGGTCTGTTATTAGGTTGCCGGAACTTCTTTAAACCGGCAACGGTTTTACATGATTAATCTCCCTTGTTTTTTATTTTATATTTTTCGCGTCATTTTCTACTTTTAACCTGTGTAGATCAAGTATGCCTGGGCGTACGGAAGAGATGTTGACATGTATGTGTAGATGGTAGTCTGGACTACAGATTCGTGTATAGAGACTTCGACTCACGCACCTGTTCTCCTGGCAGAAAGAGTTCAAAAGTAGGGTATGCAGACATGAAAATCTTCAAAGTAATTTTGACAATGTGATGCCCATGTTCAATATTCAATGCGTAATAGGTCGAGAACGCCTCGGTGTTCCAAGTGATATTTACATGTATGTGTAGACCAGAGTCCGGACTTCAAGTTCTTTCATACAGAATACCACTCACGTGCCTCTTTTTCTGGTTGTGAGAGCTGCAATTTAGCATGATCACTGTTATCTACTTAACATAGAATTTTCTAAGTTATTTTGTTGATTAATGGTCCTTGTCCAATTTCGAAGTTTAATAACTCCTTCATTTTCTATGCGATTTTAAGTCTGTAAAAAGTATGTTGTAGGCCGGAGTCCAGACTACAAATTTTATAATTCAGACTATGACTCACATGCCCCTTCTTCAAGTTAAAAGAGCTCAAAGTTAGCATGATGGCTATTTTTTACTGAACATGCAAATATTCTAGGTTATTTTGATGACCCTATCCCTCAATCCTCAATCCTTAACCCGACATTCAACCCTCATACCAACCCTCAACCCTCCAACCCAATCCTCAACCCAACCCTCAACCCTCAACCCAACCCTCAACCCAACACTCAACCCTCAGATACCATCTTGGTACAGCAGTCAAGTCTGAAGAATAACAAGGTGGAATAAGGCTGGGGTTAAATATTTAGTATGAGAAACTCTCTTCTATTATTCTTCAGTCTTAGGGTTAGGGTTAGGGTTAGGGTTAGGGTATAAGGGTATATTGGGGTATGACGATTGGCGGATGTGTACAATATTGAGTAATTATTTGGCTGAGGGTTGGCGATAGGGTTGACCCTTTCCTTATATTATTATTATAATATTTGCCTACGCTAGGGTCTGTTATTAGGTTGCCGGAACTTCTTTAAACCGGCAACGCTTTTACAAAAGCCGGCAACAGTTTTACATGATTAATCTCCCTTGTTTTTTTTTATTTTTATATTTTCCGCGTCATAGCCTACTTTGAACCTGTGTAGATCGAGTATGCCTGGGCGTACGGACGAGATGTTGACATGTATGTGTAGATGGTAGTCCGGACTACAAATTCGTGTATAGAGACTTCGACTCACGCACCTGTTCTTCTGGCAGAAAGAGTTCAAAAGTAGAGTAATGACTGTTTCAATGCAGACATGAAAATCTTCTAAGAAATTTTGACAATGTGATGCCCTTGTTCAATATTCAATGCGTAATAGGTTGAGAACGCCTCGGTGTACCAAGTGATGTTTACATGTATGTGTAGACCAGAGTCCGGACTTCAAGTTCTTTCATACAGAGTACCACTCACGTGCCTCTTTTTCTGGTTGTAAGAGCTCTAATTTAGCATGATCGCTGTTATCTACTTAACATAGAATTTTCTAAGTTATTTTGTTGATTAATGGTCCTTGTCCAATTTCGATGTTTAATAACTCCTTCATTTTTTATGCGATTTTAAGTCTGTAAAAAGTATGTTGTAGGCCGGAGTCCAGACTACAAATTTTATAATTCAGACTATGACTCACATGCCCCTTCTTCTAGTAATAAGAGCTCAAAGTTAGCATGATGGCTTTTTTTCCACTGAACATGTAAATATTCTAAGTTATTTTGATGACCCTATCCCTCAATCCTCACTCATTAACCCAACATTCAACCCTCAAACCAACCCTCAACCCTCAACCCAACCCTCAAACCAACCCTCAACCCTCAACCCAACCCTCAACCCAACCCTCAACCCTCAGATACCAGCTTGGTACAGCGGTCAAGTCTGAAGACTAACAAGGTGGAATAAGGCTGCGGATAAATATTTAGTATGAGAAACTCTCTTCTATTATTCTTCAGACTAAGGCGCTGTACCAAGCCTGTATCTGATACTATGTACTTAGCCGCAGACTTAAATCAACTAATTATTCTTGAGACTTGGCCTTGTACCAAGCCGGTATCTGCTACCATGTATTTAGCTGCAGACTTATATCACCAGTTTATTCTTCAGACTTGGCCGCTGTACCAAACCGGTATCTGATGCCATGTATTTAGCCGCAGACTTATACCACTTAATTTTTCTTCAAAATTGGGTGCTGTATGAAACCGGTATCTGATACCAAGTATTGAAGCGCAAACATATTATATGTCAGACTTGACCGCTGTACCAAGCCTGTATCTGATTCCAAGTATTTTTTCGCAGACTTATATCACCTTATTATTCTTCAGACTTAGCCGTTGTACCGAGCCGGTATCTGATACGATGTATTTAGTCGCAGACTTTAATCGCGGTATTATTCTTCAGACTTACGCACTGTACAAAGCCGGTATCTGATACCATGTATTTAGTCGCGGACTTATATCGCCTTATTATTCTACAGACTTGGTCGCTGTACCAAGTGGGTATCTGATACCATATATTTAGCCGCTGACTTATACTACCTAATTATTGTCACAGACTTTAATCACCATCTTATTCTTCAGACTTTGGGCACTGTACCAAGCCGGTATCTGATACCATGTATTTAGTCGCAGACTTATATCCACTTATTATTCTACAGACTTGGTCGCTGTACCAAACTGGTATCTGATACCATATATTTAGCCGCTGACTTATACTACCTAATTATCCTTCAGACTTGGGCACCGTATGGATCCGGAATCTGATACCAAGTATTGAAACCCACACATATTATATGTCAGACTATACCGCTGTACCAGGCCGGTATCTGATTCCAAGTATTTTTTCGCAGACTTTAATCACCGTATTATTCTTCAGACTTAGGCACTGGAGCAAGCTGGTATCTGATACCATGTATTTAGTCGCAGACTTTAATCACCGTATTATTCTTCAGACTTAGGCACTGGAGCAAGCCGGTATCTGATACCATGTATTTAGTCGCAGACTTATATCGCCTTATTATTCTACAGACTTGGCCGCTGTTCCAAGCCGGTATCTGATACCATATATTTAGCCGCTCACTTATACTACCTAATTATTCTTCAGACTTGGGTACCGTATGAATCCGGTATCTGATACCAAGTCTTGAAACGCATACATATTATATGTCAGACTTGACCACTGTATATCTGCATTTAGTCGCAGACTTATATCACCTTATCATTCTTCTGACTTTGCCGCTGTTCCAATGCGGTATCTGATACCAAGTGTTTAGTCGAAGACTTATACCATCTTATCTTTCTTCAGACTTGTTCGTTGTACTAATATGGTATCGGATACCAAGTATTTAGTCGTATTTAGTATCTACTGAACATAGAATTTTCTAAGTTATTTTGATGATTAATGGTCCTTGTCCAACTTCGATGTTTAATAACTCCTTCATTTTCTATGCGATTTTAAGTCTGTAAGAAGTATGTTGTAGGCCAGAGTCCAGACTACAAATTTAATATAATTCAGACTATGACTCACATGCCCCTTCTTCTAGTTATAAGAGCTCTAAGTTAGTATGACGGCTATTTTTTACTGAACATGTAAATATTCTAAGTTATTTTGATGACCCTCACCCTGAGGGTTGACCCTAGGGTTGACCCTAAACCTGACCTTGACCCTTAGTGTTGACCCTAGGGTTGACCCTAAATGACCCTAAACCTGACCTTGACCCTTAGGGTTGACCCTAGGGTTGACCCTAAGGGTCAAGGTCATGTTTAGGGTCATTTAGGGTTGACCCTAGGGTTGACCCTAAGGGTCAAGGTCATGTTTAGGGTCATTTAGGGTTGACCCTAGGGTTAGGGTTAGGGTTAGGGTTAGGGTTAGGGTTAGGGGTTAGGGTTAGGGTTTAGGGTTAAGGTTAGGGTTAGGGTTAGGGTTAGGGTTAGGGTTAGGGTATAGGACAGATGGCGAAATGCGGGATGAGAGATGCGGAGCTCCGCCCACAACTTATACGTCATAATGCGGAGTGGTCTCTGATTGGTTCAAAATGACATGTGATTTATTTTATGTCACTGGCACTGCAGACAATGTATAAATATAACGTTACTGTCTTGCCCTTTCAATTGCGCTTTGGATTGTGTTGATGGCACATTTGTTTAAATGGATTTTATGTGTGCCAATTGGAATTAGGAATTTTATGTAAGTTGTTTCATTAGTTACTTGTTTTCTTAGTATTTATTTAAATATAGTAGATTATATTGAATAAAAATACGATGAAAATATTTATTGAAGCTGCATGGCTAAGGAAAAAATGCAGAGACTTCTTTTGCACGAGCCAGTAGATGAACGTATCCAATATATTAACTAATAAATATTTGCCCCTGAAAAGAAAAGATTGTGTATTATGTTGAAATTTTAGTAAATTGACAGCATAACGACTTTCTGCATAATGCATCAAAAAACGATTGGGCACAGTAGTATTGTTAATTTGGAATTTCAACAGACTAAATTTCATTTCTCATGAATGTGAAGGAATATATGATAATGGCGATGATGATTTTTATGATGATGTCAGTGATGACCATGTATGTTAAGATATTTGACTAATGTGCCGTTAAAATCACCTTAATAAAGGTATTCATTAATCGATGCTTTTCGAAAAAGGCAATAATAATGAGGATAAAAATGATGATAAAAAATGATGATATTTGGTGATGATTATTGTGGTTTACAGATAATAAGCATTAATTTAAAGATAGGATACAAAAGAAAGAAATGCTACAGAGGAAAATTTGTGCTTAGAACAGTTGTTGAAATGTATTTTTGTACATTAAGAATGGGGTTAACGCGAGTAAACGATGTTACTAAAAATAGAATTCCTTTGTTCAAAGAAGTCAACCCTTAAAACTTTACTCACGGTAACCCCGTTCGTTAATACTATGACGGTAACTGTAGGTAACATACTGGAAGATTTTGATTAACTCATGGTAACCCATTATGTCAGAGGCTAATCCTTAAACCTTAATCACCTTATCCCGTCTGATAACTCCCAAGTGTAAGACGTTATTCGTTAAACCTTTACTCACCATAACCCCTTTCGATAACTCCAGATGGGAGACGTTAACACTTACACCTTTACTCACTATAATTACCCACTTTGTCAAAGAGGTTTACCCTAAAACCTTTACTCATCGTAATCCCGTATGATAACTCCATGTATAGGACGTTAACCCTTAAACCTTTGCTCACCATTACCGCCGTATGATGACCTATTTAAGACGTTAGCCCTTAAAATTTTGACTCACTTTGACTTTGTATGATAACCCAGCTTGTCAAAAAGATCAACCCTTAAACCTTTACTCTCCCTAACTCTGTCTGATAACTCCATGATCAGGAATCGATACAATTACCCAATACCCCCATCCAAGACACCAAAGGGAAAGAACCACAAACAAATACATGTCTTCATCATAAAATCGTCATGAGTGGAAGCCAAACGGACAGTCACTTTGCCACAAAATGGCCAAACAGCTATCAAAAAAAAAACAAAAAAAAACAGCAACACATACGCGCAAGGACAAACTATAACAATTAAAACCGCGAGAGAAGAACCGCCTTGGAATGGTCAGTATTGTTTTCACGTGGGCCTTAAATCGATTTTACATGGCCGCCAACCTCGCCATTGCTTCTGTCGTGTTTTGAACAAATAATTTGTTAAGACGCATGAAGGATTTATAATCATCGGTGGAACATCTCCGATTTCAGAAAAATCAAACGACTATAGAGATGAAACAACGATGAGGACTCAATAGCATGAAACTGTAACCCAAATTTGAAACATCCAAATCTAAAAGGTTAACCCTTCAACCTTTACTCACCATGACCCCGTATAATACCCCAGTTTGTCAAAGAAGTAAACCTTTAAACCTTTACTCACCGTAATCAATTTTATATCTCCTAAGCAAACATGTTAACTCTTCAACCTTTACTTACCATGACCCCGTATTATAACCCAGTTTGTCAAAGAAGTTACCCCTTAAACTCACGGTAACCCATTTGACATCTCCAAAGCTAAAACGTTAACTATTCAACCTTTACTCATCATGACCCCGAATTATAACCCAGTTTATCAAAGAAGTTACCCCTTAAACCTTTTCTCACGGTCACCCATTTGACATCTCCAAAACTAAAACGTTAACCATTCAACCTTTACTCATCATGACCCCGAATTATAACCCAGTTTGTCAAAAAACTTAACCCTGAAATCTTTCTTCAGTATGACAACCTGTTATAACCCAGTTTGTCAAAGAAGTTGACCCTGAAACCTTTACTCACCATGACACCGTATTATAACCCAGTTTGTCAAAGAAGTTAACCCTTAAAACTTTACTCACCATGACCCCGTTTATAACCCAGTTTGTCGAAGAAGTGAACACTTAAACCTTCACTCACCATGACCCCGTATTATAACCCAGTTTGTCAAAGAAGTTAACACTTAAAAATTTACTCACAGTAACCCATTTGATATCTATAAAGCTAAAACGTTAACCCTTAAACCTTTACCCACCATGACCCCGTATTATAACCCAGTTTGTCAAAGAGGTTAACCCTTAAACCTATACTCACCGTTACCCATTTGATATCTCCAAATCTTAAACGTTAACCCCTCAACCTTTACTCACCATGACCCCGTATTATAACCAGCTTGTCAAAGAAGTTAAAACTTAAAACTTTACAGACCGTAACCCATTTGATATTTCCAAAGCTAAAACGTAAACCCTTCAACCTTTTCTCACCATGACCCCGTTTTATAACACAGTTTGTCAAAGAAGTTCACCCTTCAACCTTTACTCACCATGACCCCGTATTATATAACCCAGTTTGTCAAGTTAACCTTTGAACCCTTTACTCACCATGACCCCGTATTATAACCCAGTTTGTCACAGGAGTTAACCCTTAAACCTTAACCCACGGTAACCCATTTGATATCTCCAAAACTGAAATGTTAACCCTTCAACCTTTACTCACCATGACCCCGTATTATAACCCAGTGGTCCAAGAAGGTAACCCTTAAACCTTCACTCAACATGACCCCGTATTATAACCCAGTTTGAGAATGAAGTTAACCCTTAAACCTTTACCCACCATGACCCCGTATTATAAACCAGTTTGTCAAAGAAGTTGACGCTTAAGCCTTTGCCCACAGTAACCCATTTGATATCTCCAAAGCTAAAACGTTAACCCTTCAACCTTTACTCACCATGACACCGTTTATTACCCAGTTTGTCAAAGGAGTTAACCCTTAAACGTTTACTCACCATGACCCCGTATTATAACCCAGTTTGTCAAAGAAGTTGACGCTTAAGCCTTTGCCCACAGTAACCCATTTGATATCTCCAAAGCTAAAACGTTAACCCTTCAACCTTTACTCACCATGACACCGTTTATTACCCAGTTTGTCAAAGGAGTTAACCCTTAAACCTTTACTCACCATGACCCCGTATTATAGCCCAGTTTGTCAAAGAAGTTAACCATTACCCATTTGATATCTCCAAAGTTAAAACGTTAAACCCTTCAACATTTGCTTATCATGACCCCGTATAATATCCCAGTTTGTCAAAGAAGTTAACCCTTCAACCTTTACTCACGATGACACCGTATTATAACCCAGTTTGTCAAAGAAGTAAACCCTTATACCTTTACTCAATATAACCCCGTATTATAACCCAGTTTGTCAAAGAAGTTTCCACTTAAACCTTTACTCACTGTAGCCCATTTGATATATCCAAATCTAAAAGGTTAACCCTTCAACCTTTACTCACCATGACTCCGTATAATACCCCAGTTTGTCAAAGAAGTAAACCTTTAAACCTTTACACACCGTAATCCATTTGATATCTCCTAAGCAAACACGTTAACTCTTCAACCTTTACTCACCATGACCCCGTATTATAACCCAGTTTGTCAAAGAAGTTACCCCTTAAGGTCACGGTAACCGATTTGACATCCACAAAACTAAAATGTTAACCATTCAAACTTTACTCATCATGACCCCGAAATTTAACCCAGTTTGGCCAAGAAGTTACCCCCTAAACCTTTTCTCACGGTAATCCATTTGACATCTCCAAAACTAAAACGTTAACCATTCAACCTTTACTCATCATGACCCCGAATTATAACCCATTTGTCAAAGAAGTTACCCCTTAGCTTTTACTCACCAGAAGCCATTTGATATCTCCAAAGCCTAAAGTTTAACCTTCAACCTTTACTCACCATGGCCCCGTATTATAACGCAGTTTGTCAAAGAAGTTAACCCTTAAAACTTTATTCAGCATGACCACCTATTATAACCCAGTTTGTCGAACAGGTTAACACTTAAACCTTTACTCACCATGACCCCGTATTATAACCCAGTTTGTCAAAGGAGTTAACCCTTAAACCTTAACCCACGGTAACCCATTTGATATCTCCAAAACTGAAATGTTAACCATTCAACCTTTACTCACCATGACCCCGTATTATAACCCAGTTGTCCAAGAAGTTAACCCTTAAACCTTCACTCAACATGACCCCGTATTATAACCCAGTTTGAGAAAGAAGTTAACCCTTAAACCTTTACTCACAATGACCCCGTATTATAACCACGTTTGTCCAAGAAGTTGACGCTTAAGCCTTTGCCCACAGTAACCCATTTGATATCGCAAAAGCTAAAACGTTCAACCTTTACTCACCATGACACCGTTTATTGCCCAGTTTGTCAAAGGAGTTAACCCTTAAACCTTTACTCACCATGACCCCGTATTATAACCCAGTTTGTCAAAGAAGTTGACGCTTAAGCCTTTGCCCACAGTAACCCATTTGATATCTCCAAAGCTAAAACGTTCAACCTTTACTCACCATGACACCGTTTATTGCCCAGTTTGTCAAAGGAGTTAACCCTTAAACCTTTACTCACCATGACCCCGTATTATAGCCCAGTTTGTCAAAGAAGTTAACCATTACCCATTTGATATCTCCAAAGTTAAAACGTTAAACCCTTCAATCTTTGCTTATCATGACCCCGTATAATATCCCAGTTTGTCAAAGAAGTTAACCCTTCAATCTTTACTCACGATGACACCGTATTATAACCCAGTTTGTCAAAGAAGTAAACCCTTATACCCTTTACTCAATATAACCCCGTATTATAACCCAGTTTGTCAAAGAAGTTACCACTTAAACCTTTACTCACTGTAGCCGATTTAATATATCCAAATCTAAAAGGTTAACCCTTCAACCTTTACTCACCATGACTCCGTATAATACCCCAGTTTGTCAAAGAAGTAAACCTTTAAACTTTTACACACCGTAATCCATTTGATATCTCCTAAGCAAACACGTTAACTCTTCAACCTTTACTCACCATGACCCCGTATTATAACCCAGTTTGTCAAAGAAGTTACCCCTTAAGGTCACGGTAACCCATTTGACATCTCCAAAACTAAAATGTTAACCATTCAACCTTTACTCATCATGACCCCGAATTATAACCCAGTTTGGCCAAGAAGTTACCCCCTAAACCTTTTCTCACGGTAATCCATTTGACATCTCCAAAACTAAAACGTTAACCATTCAACCTTTACTCATCATGACCCCGAATTATAACCCATTTGTCAAAGAAGTTACCCCTTAGCTTTTACTCACCAGAAGCCATTTGATATCTCCAAAGCTTAAAGTTTAACATTCAACCTTTACTCACCATGGCCCCGTATTATAACGCAGTTTGTCAAAGAAGTTAACCCTTAAAACTTTATTCAGCATGACCACCTATTATAACCCAGTTTGTCGAACAGGTTAACCCTTGAACCTTTACTCACCATGACCCCGTATTATAACCCAGTTTGTCAAAGAAGTGAACTCTTTAACATTTACTCACCATGACCCCGTTTATAACCCAGTTTGTCGAAGAAGTTAACCCTTAAACCTTCACTCACCCTTAAACCTTCACTCACCTTCAACCTTTACTCGCCATCACCCCGTATTATAACCCATATTGTCAAAGAAGTTAACCCTCAAACCTTTACTCACCATGACCCCGTATTATAACCCAGGTTGTCAAAGGAGTTAACCCTTAAACCTTTACCCACCGTAACCCATTTCTTATCACCAAAGCTAAAACGTTAACCCTTCAACGTTTACTCATCATGGCCCCGTATTATAACCTAGTTTGTCAAAGAAGTTAGCCCTTAAACCTTTACTCACCGTAACCTCGTCCGATAACTCCAAATGTAAGAAGGTAACCCGAAAACTTTTACTCAACGTTATCCCGTACGTTTACCCAGTGACGGTAACTCTCGGTAACCCAGTAGATGATGTTACTGAAAAAGCGATTACCCATGGTAACGTCCTTTGTCAAAGAGGTTAAATCTTCAACCTTTACTCACCATGACCCCTGATGTAACCCAGTTTGTCGAAGAAGTTAACCCTTAAACTTTTATTCATCATGACCCCGTATTTCAACTCAGATTTTCAAAGTAGTCAATCCTTTAACCTTTACCCACCGTAACCCATTTCATTTCTCCGAAGCTAAACCGTTAACTCGTCAACGTTTACTCACGATTACCCCGTACTATAACCTAGTTTGTCAAAGAAGTTAGCCCTCAAACATTTACTCGCCGTATCCTCGTCCGATAACTCCAAGTGTAAGAAGTTAACCCGAAAACTTTAACTCAACGTTATCCCGTACGTTTACCCAGTGACCGGTAACTCTCAGTAACCCAGTAGATGATGTTGCTGAAAAAGCGATTACCCATGGTAACGTACTTTGTCAAAGAGTTTAAATCTTAAACCTTTACTCACTGTAACCCCGTATGATAACTTCAAGGGTAAGACTTTAAACCTTAAAAATTTACTCACCATGACTTTGTATAATAGCCCAGATTGTCAAAAAGGTTACCTCTTAAACCCTTACCCACCGTAACCCATTTGATATCCCCAAAGCTAAAACGTTAACCCTCCAACCTTTACTCACGATGACCCCGTATTATAACCCAGTTTGTCAAAGAACTTAACACAACCTTTACTCACCGTTACCCATTTGGTATTTCCAGAGTCATAACGTTAACCCTTCAACTATTACTCACCATGACCCCGTATTATATCCCAGGTTGTCAAAGAAATTAACCCTTAAACCTTGACTCAGATTGACCCTTATAATAACCCAGTTTGTCGAAGAAGTTAACCCTTAAACCTTTACTCACCATGACCCCGTATTATATCCCAGTATGTCGAAGAAGTTAACCCTTAAACCTTTACTCACCATGACCCCGTATTATAAACCCCAGATTGTCAAAGGAGTTAACCCTTAAACCTTTACCTTCCGTAACCCATTTCATATCTCCAAAGCTAAAACGTTAACCCTTCAACGTTTACTCACCATGACCCCGTATTATAACCTAGTTTGTCAAAGAAGTTAATCCATAAAACTTTACTCACCGTAACCTCGTCCGATAACTCCAAGTGTAAGAAGTTAACTCAAAAATTGTAACTCAACGTTACCCCGTACGTTTACCCAGTGACGGTAACTCTCGGTAACCCAGTAGATGATTGTGCTGAAAAAGCGATTACCCATGGTGACGTACTTTGTCAAAGAGGCTAAATCTGAAAACTTTACTCACTGTGACCTCGTATGATAACTCCAAGTGTAAGACTTTAAGCCTTAAACGTTTTCTCACCATGACTTTGTATAATAACCCAGTTTGTCAAAAAGGTTACCACTTAAACCTTTACTTACCCTAACCCATTTGACATCTCCGAAGCTAAAACGTTAACCATTCCACCTTTACTCACCATGACCCCGTATTATAACCCAGTTTGTCAAAGAAGTTAACCCTTCAACCTTTACTCACCATGACCCTGTATCATCACCCACTCTGTCTAAGAAGTTAACCTTTAAACCTTTACTCACAGTAACACATTTGATATCTCCAAAGCTAAAACGTTAACCCTTCAATCTTTACTCACCATGACCCCGTATTATAATCCAGTTTGTCAAAGACGTTAACCTTTAAACCTTTGCTCACGATGACCCCGCATTATAACCAAGTTTGTGAAAGAAGTTAACCCTTAAACCTTTACTCACCATGACCCCCTATTATAACCCAGTTTGTCAAAGAAGTTAACCCTTAAACCTTTACTCACCGTAACACATTTGATATCTCCAAAGCTAAAACGTTAACCCTTCAATCTTTACTCACCATGACTCCGTATTATAACCCAGTTTGTCAAAGAAGTTAACCTTTAAACCTGTACTCACCATGACCCCGCATTATAACCCAGTTTGTCAAAGAAGTTAACCGTTAAACCTTTACTCACCATGACCGCCTATTATAATCGAGTTTGTCAAAGAAGTTAACCCTTAAACCTTTACTCACCGTAACCCATTTGATATCTCCAAAGCTAAAACCTTAACCCCTATTATAACCCAGTTTGTCAAAGAAGTTAACCCTTTAACCTTTACTCATCGTAACCCATTTAATATCTCCACAGCTAAAACGTTAACCCTTCAACCTTTACTCACCATGACCCCGTATTATAACCCAGTTTTGAAACGGAGTTAACCCTTAAACCTTTACCAACCGTAACCCCGTACGTTAACCCTGTGACGGTTATAGTTAGGTAACCCACAAGATGATTTTGCTTAAAAAGCGATAACCCATGGTAACCCACTTACTCAAAGAGATTAACACTTAAACTTTTACTCACTGTTACCACGTCTGATAACTCAAGTGTAGTACGTATGGTAACCCTGTTTGTGAAAGATGTTTTGCCCTTGAAACTTTAGTTACCATAGCCCCGTCTGATAACTCAAAATATAAGATGTTAGCCCTTAAACCTTTTCACACCCTAATCTCCTATGATAACCCAGTTTGTCAAGGAAGGTAACCCACAAACTTTTACTCACCTTAACCCTGTATGATATCTCCAAGTGTAAGACGTTAACCGGGAAGTCTTTAACATGTCCCAAAATTTAATAGGAATCTTTAACTCTGTAAGCCCAACAAGGGTATGAACGTTGAAGATCCTAGGTCAAGCGGTTCTTGTGGTTAGGGTTAGGGTTAGGGTTAGGGTTAGGGTTAGGGTTTAGGGTTAGGGTTAGGGTTAGGGTTAGGGTATAGGACAGATGGCGAAATGCGGGATGAGAGATGCGGAGCTCCGCCCACAACTTATACGTCATAATGCGGAGTGGTCTCTGATTGGTTCAAAATGACATGTGATTTATTTTATGTCACTGGCACTGCAGACAATGTATAAATATAACGTTACTGTCTTGCCCTTTCAATTGCGCTTTGGATTGTGTTGATGGCACATTTGTTTAAATGGATTTTATGTGTGCCAATTGGAATTAGGAATTTTATGTAAGTTGTTTCATTAGTTACTTGTTTTCTTAGTATTTATTTAAATATAGTAGATTATATTGAATAAAAATACGATGAAAATATTTATTGAAGCTGCATGGCTAAGGAAAAAATGCAGAGACTTCTTTTGCACGAGCCAGTAGATGAACGTATCCAATATATTAACTAATAAATATTTGCCCCTGAAAAGAAAAGATTGTGTATTATGTTGAAATTTTAGTAAATTGACAGCATAACGACTTTCTGCATAATGCATCAAAAAACGATTGGGCACAGTAGTATTGTTAATTTGGAATTTCAACAGACTAAATTTCATTTCTCATGAATGTGAAGGAATATATGATAATGGCGATGATGATTTTTATGATGATGTCAGTGATGACCATGTATGTTAAGATATTTGACTAATGTGCCGTTAAAATCACCTTAATAAAGGTATTCATTAATCGATGCTTTTCGAAAAAGGCAATAATAATGAGGATAAAAATGATGATAAAAAATGATGATATTTGGTGATGATTATTGTGGTTTACAGATAATAAGCATTAATTTAAAGATAGGATACAAAAGAAAGAAATGCTACAGAGGAAAATTTGTGCTTAGAACAGTTGTTGAAATGTATTTTTGTACATTAAGAATGGGGTTAACGCGAGTAAACGATGTTACTAAAAATAGAATTCCTTTGTTCAAAGAAGTCAACCCTTAAAACTTTACTCACGGTAACCCCGTTCGTTAATACTATGACGGTAACTGTAGGTAACATACTGGAAGATTTTGATTAACTCATGGTAACCCATTATGTCAGAGGCTAATCCTTAAACCTTAATCACCTTATCCCGTCTGATAACTCCCAAGTGTAAGACGTTATTCGTTAAACCTTTACTCACCATAACCCCTTTCGATAACTCCAGATGGGAGACGTTAACACTTACACCTTTACTCACTATAATTACCCACTTTGTCAAAGAGGTTTACCCTAAAACCTTTACTCATCGTAATCCCGTATGATAACTCCATGTATAGGACGTTAACCCTTAAACCTTTGCTCACCATTACCGCCGTATGATGACCTATTTAAGACGTTAGCCCTTAAAATTTTGACTCACTTTGACTTTGTATGATAACCCAGCTTGTCAAAAAGATCAACCCTTAAACCTTTACTCTCCCTAACTCTGTCTGATAACTCCATGATCAGGAATCGATACAATTACCCAATACCCCAATCCAAGACACCAAAGGGAAAGAACCACAAACAAATACATGTCTTCATCATAAAATCGTCATGAGTGGAAGCCAAACGGACAGTCACTTTGCCACAAAATGGCCAAACAGCTATCAAAAAAAAAACAAAAAAAAACAGCAACACATACGCGCAAGGACAAACTATAACAATTAAAACCGCGAGAGAAGAACCGCCTTGGAATGGTCAGTATTGTTTTCACGTGGGCCTTAAATCGATTTTACATGGCCGCCAACCTCGCCATTGCTTCTGTCGTGTTTTGAACAAATAATTTGTTAAGACGCATGAAGGATTTATAATCATCGGTGGAACATCTCCGATTTCAGAAAAATCAAACGACTATAGAGATGAAACAACGATGAGGACTCAATAGCATGAAACTGTAACCCAAATTTGAAACATCCAAATCTAAAAGGTTAACCCTTCAACCTTTACTCACCATGACCCCGTATAATACCCCAGTTTGTCAAAGAAGTAAACCTTTAAACCTTTACTCACCGTAATCAATTTTATATCTCCTAAGCAAACATGTTAACTCTTCAACCTTTACTTACCATGACCCCGTATTATAACCCAGTTTGTCAAAGAAGTTACCCCTTAAACTCACGGTAACCCATTTGACATCTCCAAAGCTAAAACGTTAACTATTCAACCTTTACTCATCATGACCCCGAATTATAACCCAGTTTATCAAAGAAGTTACCCCTTAAACCTTTTCTCACGGTCACCCATTTGACATCTCCAAAACTAAAACGTTAACCATTCAACCTTTACTCATCATGACCCCGAATTATAACCCAGTTTGTCAAAAAACTTAACCCTGAAATCTTTCTTCAGTATGACAACCTGTTATAACCCAGTTTGTCAAAGAAGTTGACCCTGAAACCTTTACTCACCATGACACCGTATTATAACCCAGTTTGTCAAAGAAGTTAACCCTTAAAACTTTACTCACCATGACCCCGTTTATAACCCAGTTTGTCGAAGAAGTGAACACTTAAACCTTCACTCACCATGACCCCGTATTATAACCCAGTTTGTCAAAGAAGTTAACACTTAAAAATTTACTCACAGTAACCCATTTGATATCTATAAAGCTAAAACGTTAACCCTTAAACCTTTACCCACCATGACCCCGTATTATAACCCAGTTTGTCAAAGAGGTTAACCCTTAAACCTATACTCACCGTTACCCATTTGATATCTCCAAATCTTAAACGTTAACCCCTCAACCTTTACTCACCATGACCCCGTATTATAACCAGCTTGTCAAAGAAGTTAAAACTTAAAACTTTACAGACCGTAACCCATTTGATATTTCCAAAGCTAAAACGTAAACCCTTCAACCTTTTCTCACCATGACCCCGTTTTATAACACAGTTTGTCAAAGAAGTTCACCCTTCAACCTTTACTCACCATGACCCCGTATTATATAACCCAGTTTGTCAAGTTAACCTTTGAACCCTTTACTCACCATGACCCCGTATTATAACCCAGTTTGTCAAAGGAGTTAACCCTTAAACCTTAACCCACGGTAACCCATTTGATATCTCCAAAACTGAAATGTTAACCCTTCAACCTTTACTCACCATGACCCCGTATTATAACCCAGTGGTCCAAGAAGGTAACCCTTAAACCTTCACTCAACATGACCCCGTATTATAACCCAGTTTGAGAATGAAGTTAACCCTTAAACCTTTACCCACCATGACCCCGTATTATAAACCAGTTTGTCAAAGAAGTTGACGCTTAAGCCTTTGCCCACAGTAACCCATTTGATATCTCCAAAGCTAAAACGTTAACCCTTCAACCTTTACTCACCATGACACCGTTTATTACCCAGTTTGTCAAAGGAGTTAACCCTTAAACGTTTACTCACCATGACCCCGTATTATAACCCAGTTTGTCAAAGAAGTTGACGCTTAAGCCTTTGCCCACAGTAACCCATTTGATATCTCCAAAGCTAAAACGTTAACCCTTCAACCTTTACTCACCATGACACCGTTTATTACCCAGTTTGTCAAAGGAGTTAACCCTTAAACCTTTACTCACCATGACCCCGTATTATAGCCCAGTTTGTCAAAGAAGTTAACCATTACCCATTTGATATCTCCAAAGTTAAAACGTTAAACCCTTCAACATTTGCTTATCATGACCCCGTATAATATCCCAGTTTGTCAAAGAAGTTAACCCTTCAACCTTTACTCACGATGACACCGTATTATAACCCAGTTTGTCAAAGAAGTAAACCCTTATACCTTTACTCAATATAACCCCGTATTATAACCCAGTTTGTCAAAGAAGTTTCCACTTAAACCTTTACTCACTGTAGCCCATTTGATATATCCAAATCTAAAAGGTTAACCCTTCAACCTTTACTCACCATGACTCCGTATAATACCCCAGTTTGTCAAAGAAGTAAACCTTTAAACCTTTACACACCGTAATCCATTTGATATCTCCTAAGCAAACACGTTAACTCTTCAACCTTTACTCACCATGACCCCGTATTATAACCCAGTTTGTCAAAGAAGTTACCCCTTAAGGTCACGGTAACCGATTTGACATCCACAAAACTAAAATGTTAACCATTCAAACTTTACTCATCATGACCCCGAAATTTAACCCAGTTTGGCCAAGAAGTTACCCCCTAAACCTTTTCTCACGGTAATCCATTTGACATCTCCAAAACTAAAACGTTAACCATTCAACCTTTACTCATCATGACCCCGAATTATAACCCATTTGTCAAAGAAGTTACCCCTTAGCTTTTACTCACCAGAAGCCATTTGATATCTCCAAAGCCTAAAGTTTAACCTTCAACCTTTACTCACCATGGCCCCGTATTATAACGCAGTTTGTCAAAGAAGTTAACCCTTAAAACTTTATTCAGCATGACCACCTATTATAACCCAGTTTGTCGAACAGGTTAACACTTAAACCTTTACTCACCATGACCCCGTATTATAACCCAGTTTGTCAAAGGAGTTAACCCTTAAACCTTAACCCACGGTAACCCATTTGATATCTCCAAAACTGAAATGTTAACCATTCAACCTTTACTCACCATGACCCCGTATTATAACCCAGTTGTCCAAGAAGTTAACCCTTAAACCTTCACTCAACATGACCCCGTATTATAACCCAGTTTGAGAAAGAAGTTAACCCTTAAACCTTTACTCACAATGACCCCGTATTATAACCACGTTTGTCCAAGAAGTTGACGCTTAAGCCTTTGCCCACAGTAACCCATTTGATATCGCAAAAGCTAAAACGTTCAACCTTTACTCACCATGACACCGTTTATTGCCCAGTTTGTCAAAGGAGTTAACCCTTAAACCTTTACTCACCATGACCCCGTATTATAACCCAGTTTGTCAAAGAAGTTGACGCTTAAGCCTTTGCCCACAGTAACCCATTTGATATCTCCAAAGCTAAAACGTTCAACCTTTACTCACCATGACACCGTTTATTGCCCAGTTTGTCAAAGGAGTTAACCCTTAAACCTTTACTCACCATGACCCCGTATTATAGCCCAGTTTGTCAAAGAAGTTAACCATTACCCATTTGATATCTCCAAAGTTAAAACGTTAAACCCTTCAATCTTTGCTTATCATGACCCCGTATAATATCCCAGTTTGTCAAAGAAGTTAACCCTTCAATCTTTACTCACGATGACACCGTATTATAACCCAGTTTGTCAAAGAAGTAAACCCTTATACCCTTTACTCAATATAACCCCGTATTATAACCCAGTTTGTCAAAGAAGTTACCACTTAAACCTTTACTCACTGTAGCCGATTTAATATATCCAAATCTAAAAGGTTAACCCTTCAACCTTTACTCACCATGACTCCGTATAATACCCCAGTTTGTCAAAGAAGTAAACCTTTAAACTTTTACACACCGTAATCCATTTGATATCTCCTAAGCAAACACGTTAACTCTTCAACCTTTACTCACCATGACCCCGTATTATAACCCAGTTTGTCAAAGAAGTTACCCCTTAAGGTCACGGTAACCCATTTGACATCTCCAAAACTAAAATGTTAACCATTCAACCTTTACTCATCATGACCCCGAATTATAACCCAGTTTGGCCAAGAAGTTACCCCCTAAACCTTTTCTCACGGTAATCCATTTGACATCTCCAAAACTAAAACGTTAACCATTCAACCTTTACTCATCATGACCCCGAATTATAACCCATTTGTCAAAGAAGTTACCCCTTAGCTTTTACTCACCAGAAGCCATTTGATATCTCCAAAGCTTAAAGTTTAACATTCAACCTTTACTCACCATGGCCCCGTATTATAACGCAGTTTGTCAAAGAAGTTAACCCTTAAAACTTTATTCAGCATGACCACCTATTATAACCCAGTTTGTCGAACAGGTTAACCCTTGAACCTTTACTCACCATGACCCCGTATTATAACCCAGTTTGTCAAAGAAGTGAACTCTTTAACATTTACTCACCATGACCCCGTTTATAACCCAGTTTGTCGAAGAAGTTAACCCTTAAACCTTCACTCACCCTTAAACCTTCACTCACCTTCAACCTTTACTCGCCATCACCCCGTATTATAACCCATATTGTCAAAGAAGTTAACCCTCAAACCTTTACTCACCATGACCCCGTATTATAACCCAGGTTGTCAAAGGAGTTAACCCTTAAACCTTTACCCACCGTAACCCATTTCTTATCACCAAAGCTAAAACGTTAACCCTTCAACGTTTACTCATCATGGCCCCGTATTATAACCTAGTTTGTCAAAGAAGTTAGCCCTTAAACCTTTACTCACCGTAACCTCGTCCGATAACTCCAAATGTAAGAAGGTAACCCGAAAACTTTTACTCAACGTTATCCCGTACGTTTACCCAGTGACGGTAACTCTCGGTAACCCAGTAGATGATGTTACTGAAAAAGCGATTACCCATGGTAACGTCCTTTGTCAAAGAGGTTAAATCTTCAACCTTTACTCACCATGACCCCTGATGTAACCCAGTTTGTCGAAGAAGTTAACCCTTAAACTTTTATTCATCATGACCCCGTATTTCAACTCAGATTTTCAAAGTAGTCAATCCTTTAACCTTTACCCACCGTAACCCATTTCATTTCTCCGAAGCTAAACCGTTAACTCGTCAACGTTTACTCACGATTACCCCGTACTATAACCTAGTTTGTCAAAGAAGTTAGCCCTCAAACATTTACTCGCCGTATCCTCGTCCGATAACTCCAAGTGTAAGAAGTTAACCCGAAAACTTTAACTCAACGTTATCCCGTACGTTTACCCAGTGACCGGTAACTCTCAGTAACCCAGTAGATGATGTTGCTGAAAAAGCGATTACCCATGGTAACGTACTTTGTCAAAGAGTTTAAATCTTAAACCTTTACTCACTGTAACCCCGTATGATAACTTCAAGGGTAAGACTTTAAACCTTAAAAATTTACTCACCATGACTTTGTATAATAGCCCAGATTGTCAAAAAGGTTACCTCTTAAACCCTTACCCACCGTAACCCATTTGATATCCCCAAAGCTAAAACGTTAACCCTCCAACCTTTACTCACGATGACCCCGTATTATAACCCAGTTTGTCAAAGAACTTAACACAACCTTTACTCACCGTTACCCATTTGGTATTTCCAGAGTCATAACGTTAACCCTTCAACTATTACTCACCATGACCCCGTATTATATCCCAGGTTGTCAAAGAAATTAACCCTTAAACCTTGACTCAGATTGACCCTTATAATAACCCAGTTTGTCGAAGAAGTTAACCCTTAAACCTTTACTCACCATGACCCCGTATTATATCCCAGTATGTCGAAGAAGTTAACCCTTAAACCTTTACTCACCATGACCCCGTATTATAAACCCCAGATTGTCAAAGGAGTTAACCCTTAAACCTTTACCTTCCGTAACCCATTTCATATCTCCAAAGCTAAAACGTTAACCCTTCAACGTTTACTCACCATGACCCCGTATTATAACCTAGTTTGTCAAAGAAGTTAATCCATAAAACTTTACTCACCGTAACCTCGTCCGATAACTCCAAGTGTAAGAAGTTAACTCAAAAATTGTAACTCAACGTTACCCCGTACGTTTACCCAGTGACGGTAACTCTCGGTAACCCAGTAGATGATTGTGCTGAAAAAGCGATTACCCATGGTGACGTACTTTGTCAAAGAGGCTAAATCTGAAAACTTTACTCACTGTGACCTCGTATGATAACTCCAAGTGTAAGACTTTAAGCCTTAAACGTTTTCTCACCATGACTTTGTATAATAACCCAGTTTGTCAAAAAGGTTACCACTTAAACCTTTACTTACCCTAACCCATTTGACATCTCCGAAGCTAAAACGTTAACCATTCCACCTTTACTCACCATGACCCCGTATTATAACCCAGTTTGTCAAAGAAGTTAACCCTTCAACCTTTACTCACCATGACCCTGTATCATCACCCACTCTGTCTAAGAAGTTAACCTTTAAACCTTTACTCACAGTAACACATTTGATATCTCCAAAGCTAAAACGTTAACCCTTCAATCTTTACTCACCATGACCCCGTATTATAATCCAGTTTGTCAAAGACGTTAACCTTTAAACCTTTGCTCACGATGACCCCGCATTATAACCAAGTTTGTGAAAGAAGTTAACCCTTAAACCTTTACTCACCATGACCCCCTATTATAACCCAGTTTGTCAAAGAAGTTAACCCTTAAACCTTTACTCACCGTAACACATTTGATATCTCCAAAGCTAAAACGTTAACCCTTCAATCTTTACTCACCATGACTCCGTATTATAACCCAGTTTGTCAAAGAAGTTAACCTTTAAACCTGTACTCACCATGACCCCGCATTATAACCCAGTTTGTCAAAGAAGTTAACCGTTAAACCTTTACTCACCATGACCGCCTATTATAATCGAGTTTGTCAAAGAAGTTAACCCTTAAACCTTTACTCACCGTAACCCATTTGATATCTCCAAAGCTAAAACCTTAACCCCTATTATAACCCAGTTTGTCAAAGAAGTTAACCCTTTAACCTTTACTCATCGTAACCCATTTAATATCTCCACAGCTAAAACGTTAACCCTTCAACCTTTACTCACCATGACCCCGTATTATAACCCAGTTTTGAAACGGAGTTAACCCTTAAACCTTTACCAACCGTAACCCCGTACGTTAACCCTGTGACGGTTATAGTTAGGTAACCCACAAGATGATTTTGCTTAAAAAGCGATAACCCATGGTAACCC
The DNA here is from genome assembly GCA_963580285.1 of Lucinisca nassula. Classification (NCBI taxonomy): domain Eukaryota; kingdom Metazoa; phylum Mollusca; class Bivalvia; order Lucinida; family Lucinidae; genus Lucinisca; species Lucinisca nassula. Next base: position 133,012,236 of record OY757023.1, read on the forward strand.
ACTTACTCAAAGAGATTAACACTTAAACTTTTACTCACTGTTACCACGTCTGATAACTCAAGTGTAGTACGTATGGTAACCCTGTTTGTGAAAGATGTTTTGCCCTTGAAACTTTAGTTACCATAGCCCCGTCTGATAACTCAAAATATAAGATGTTAGCCCTTAAACCTTTTCACACCCTAATCTCCTATGATAACCCAGTTTGTCAAGGAAGGTAACCCACAAACTTTTACTCACCTTAACCCTGTATGATATCTCCAAGTGTAAGACGTTAACCGGGAAGTCTTTAACATGTCCCAAAATTTAATAGGAATCTTTAACTCTGTAAGCCCAACAAGGGTATGAACGTTGAAGATCCTAGGTCAAGCGGTTCTTGTGGTTAGGGTTAGGGTTAGGGTTAGGGTTAGGGTTAGGGTTTAGGGTTAGGGTTAGGGTTAGGGTTAGGGTATAGGACAGATGGCGAAATGCGGGATGAGAGATGCGGAGCTCCGCCCACAACTTATACGTCATAATGCGGAGTGGTCTCTGATTGGTTAGGGTTAGGGTTAGGGTTAGGGTTAGGGTTAGGGTTAGGGTTAGGGTTAGGGTTAGGGCTACCTCCTGAAAATTTGGCATCCCGGGTTTCAAAATTTGGCATCGGGGTGTCAAAATTTGGCATTTTCAGTCAAATTCTGGCATCGGGGTGTGAAATTCTGGCATTTTGGGGTGAAAATCTGGCTGGACGCTAATAAGTCAAAATTTGGCAGCAAAAAGTGGCATTCTTGTTTTTTTTCTTTAATAAGCTGTATTTTGCTGCAATAATGCCGGAATGGACAATGGAAGACCCAATATATTATTTAGTGTTATAAATTGTGTTTTTACCCCGTTTTGAAGGAACTTGTTCACAATTATATTTTGCATGATTGAAAATTTGGCAACATATTTCTAAAGGGTCTTTGTGAATTTTTTCAAGACTCAGTCTTTGATGCCATTTATTTTGTGTTGTATAATGAATAGAGGCAGTAGAAGTGAATTTGTTGCTAGTGAGGGGTGTACAATAAGCAGATATAATAATATTAGACACTTCAGCAGCAATGGCAGTAGCAGAGAGGTAATTAACTACTATTAGTAAAGGAAAATGCAGCAGAATGGGAAGATTTTAAATTTTCAAGTGGACTAATATAACTATGTAGGACTGCGGCAGAGGTCTTAAATTTTCAAAGCGGACTCCGCTTACATATATACAACCATATAAGACAATGAGACTGTGGCTGAGATGCAAGTCTTATAATATCAAGCATACACTGGTTACAGATGTTTACTTATATTAGTGTTTAATAAGATATCTTATTTAAAGATGCAGAAACGATATCTTACATGATATATAAGATATCTGATATATTATATAAGATATCTTTTCTGTAAAATTAGATATTTTATTTTGTATATTAGATATCTTATTTAGCATATCAGATATCTTATATATTTCGGTAAATAAGATATCTTATATCCTGTATCGGATATCTTTATTAATATATTAGATATCTTATACAGCATAAAAGATATCTTATATAATATATAAGATATTTTATTTGCCTAAATATATAAGATATATTATATGCTAAATAATATATTTGATATACCAATTTAGATATCTTATTTACTTATATAGATAAGATATCTTATATAACATAATATATAAGATATCTGATATGCTATTTAAAATGTATTATATGCTTTATTAGATATCTTATTTATTTTTTAGATATCTTATTTAGCATATAAGATATCTGATATGTTTAAGTAAATAAGATATCTTAATTGACAATTCAGATTTCTTATTTAACATATCAGATATCTTATATATCATATCATCAGAATATCTGATACTAAGTATTTATCCGTTATTCCTTAGACTTGACCGCTGTATCAAGAGAGTATCTGATGCTAAGTATTTATCCACAGACTTATACAAGAAACATGGTAGTGCGGTCAAGACCCATAATGAATATAATGATATCGACTGCGGCTGATACATATATATTGGAAGGAAGCATGGAAAGGCGGTCAAGACCCATAATAAATATAATGATATAGACTGCGGCGGAGACATATATATTGGAAGGATGCACGGTCAGGCGGTCAAGACCCAAAATGATAATAGTGATACAGACTGCGGCTGATACATATATATTGGAAGAATGCATGGTAAGGCGGTCAAGACCCATAATAAATATTATGATATAAACTGTGGCGGATTCATATATATTGGAAGAATGCATGGTAAGGAGGTCAAGACCCATAATAAATATAATGATATTGACTGCGGTGGATGCATATATATTGGAAGTAAGCATGGTAATACGGTTAAGACCCATAATAAATATAATGATATAGACTGCGGCGGATACATATATATTGGAAGTAAGCATGGTAAGGCGGTCAAGACCCATAATAAATATAATGATAAAGACTGCGGCTGATACATATATATTGGAAGGAAGCATGGTTAGGCGGTCAAGACCCATAATAAATATAATGATATTGACTGCGGCGGATACATATATATTGGAAGGAAGAATGGTAAGGCGGTCAAGACCAATAATAAATATAATGATATTGACTGCGGCAGATACATATATATTGGAAGTAAGCATGGTAAGGCAGTCAGGACCCATAACAAATATAATGATATTGACTGCGGCTGATACATATGTATTGGGAGGAAACATGGCAAAGCGGTCAAGACCCATAATAAATATAATGAGATAGACTGCGGCTGATACATATATATTGGAAGTAAGCATGGTAAGGCAGTCAAGACCCATAATAAATATAATGATAAAGACTGCGGCTGATACATATATATTGGAAGGAAGCATGGTTAGGCGGTCAAGACCCATAATAAATATAATGAGATAGACTGCGGCTGATACATATATATTGGAAGGAAGCATGGTTAGGCGGTCAAGGTCTATAATGTATATAATGATATAGAAAGTGGCTTATACGAATATATTGGTAGGAAGGATTGCAGCTGAGAAGAATATCTTAAATTATCAATCAGCTTGTTCTTATATGTTTACAACAAGGATAGTGTATGAGACTGCAATACAGATAGGAGTCTCCAAATATCAAACCGGTTAAATATACCCACTTATATAAGTATATAAGACTGCGGCGGAGAAGAATTTCAGGAATTATCAAAGCGGACTCCGCTTATACATGTGTAACAATATCAGTATATCAGACTGCGGCGGATATGGAAATCTTAAAATATCAAAGCGTATATCGCTTAAAGATGTCCAATAATATAAGTATATATCAAAGCAGAGTTCGGTCTATGCAATATACCTACATTAATATATATAACTGCGGCAGGGAGGAATAATTTTAGTTTTAATGCAATGGTTGTAGAAAACCCTGCCAGTGTTTATTACTTGTTAGCAATTCAATACCATATTTTAATTGGGCTAATTTTAAACCCTGTTAGCCTAAAATACCAATTTTTAAAACCCTGATTTGGGGTACACATGTAAAACATTATTTATTTTTCATTCCAAAAGAGTCTACTACATGTTTTTATTAAAAATAAATAGTTTTAAAACAGTTTTGAACGTTGTTTAGATTAACAACACTGTTAGCCGCGATTAGCATAGGAAAATTCATGTTCAAAAATAGGTCAAAATTAGCCCAAAATGGCCCGAATTTTGTATATATTTCTTTTTTCTTCTATTATATTTCAATAAAAACACTTTCATTTGAAAGTATTTGAAGCATATAAATCTGTATAAATATATTTATTTGGATAATATTATTAAAATAAGATTTTTTTTCAAAAAACTACCAATTTTGAGTCTGTTAGCACAGAATGCCAAATTTTGACTTTTTTGCTCTCTAAAAATATTAATATCTTCAATAAATCTCAGTATATATGTTTGAAAGTTTGGGAATCTTATTTTCTATCTAATATTTAAGTTTCCTGAAAATTTGGGGAAGATCTATTGAGAAATAAAAAAAGTTGAAATTTTGCGATTTTTTCATTTCATTCAGAGAGAATTTGTGGTCTACCAGGTGTACACCAGAAGACAACTTTCTTCCCTCGAAAATCTAGCAACTTTTTTGTTTGTGGGTGGGTTACAGATCTTTTCTATTAGATTAAAAAACATCGAGCTAATCGCCTAGGGCCAAAAAATCATACAAAACAGACCACTTTAAGGCCACAAAATAAGCAAAAGTTTAAAATTTGGCATCGAAATTTTACATATGACCAAAAATTTTACATTAAATATACTGATATAGGAAAACTAATACTTGCATGTGATAAAACTCGTAAAAACGAACATTTTTTAAATGGGCGGCAAATAAATATCTCTAAAAATAAAAAAGTTATTAAAGATAGAGTCAGCTAATCCAAATCAAAATTTGGCACCGGGACCCTAATTAGGGTTAGGGGTTAGGGTTAGGGTTAGGGTTAGGGTTAGGGTTAGGGTTAGGGGGTTAGGGGGTTAGGGTTAGGGTTAGGGTTAGGGTTAGGGTTAGGGTTAGGGTTAGGGTAGGGTTAGGGTTAGGGTTAGGGGTTAGGGTTAGGGTTAGGGTTAGGGGTTAGGGTTAGGGTTAGGGTTAGGGTTAGGGTTAGGGGTTAGGGTTAGGGTTAGGGTTAGGGTTAGGGTTAGGGTTAGGGGTTAGGGTTAGGGTTAGGGTTAGGGTTAGGGTTAGGGTTAGGGGTTAGGGTTAGGGTTAGGGTTAGGGTTAGGGTTAGGGTATAAGGGTATATTGGGGTATGACGATTGGCGGATGTGTACAATATTGAGTAATTATTTGGCTGAGGGTTGGCGATAGGGTTGACCCTTTCCTTATATTATTATTATAATATTTGCCTACGCTAGGGTCTGTTATTAGGTTGCCGGAACTTCTTTAAACCGGCAACGCTTTTACAAAAGCCGGCAACAGTTTTACATGATTAATCTCCCTTGTTTTTTTTTATTTTATATTTTCCGCGTCATAGCCTACTTTGAACCTGTGTAGATCGAGTATGCCTGGGCGTACGGAAGAGATGTTAACATGTATATGTAGATGGTAGTCCGGACTACAAATTCGTGTATAGAGACTTCGACTCACGCACCTGTTCTACTGGCAGAAAGAGTTCAAAAGTAGATAAATGACTGTTTCAATGCAGACATGAAAATCTGCTAAGTAATTTTGACAATGTGATGCCCTTGTTCAATATTCAATGCGTAATAGGTTGAGAACGCCTCGGTGTACCAAGTGATGTTTACATGTATGTGTAGACCAGAGTCCGGACTTCAAGTTCTTTCATACAGAGTACCACTCACGTGCCTCTTTTTCTGGTTGTAAGAGCTCTAATTTAGCATGATCGCTGTTATCTACTTGACATAGAATTTTCTAAGTTATTTTGTTGATTAATGGTCCTTGTCCAATTTCGATGTTTAATAACTCCTTCATTTTCTATGCGATTTTAAGTCTGTAAAATGTATGTTGTAGGCCGGAGTCCAGACTACAAATTTTATAATTCAGACTATGACTCACATGCCCCTTCTTCTAGTTATAAGAGCTCAAAGTTAGCATGATGGCTGTTTTTCACTGAGCATGCAAATATTCTAAGTTATTTTGATAACCCTTCCCTCAATCCTCAATCCTTAACCCAACATTCAACCCTCAAACCAACCCTAAACCCTCAACCCAACCCTCAACCCTCAGATACCAGCTTGGTACGGCGGTCAAGTCTGAAGAATAAGAAGGTGGAATAAGGCTGTGGATAAATATTTAGTATGAGAAACTCTCTTCTATTATTCTTCAGACTTAGGCGCTGTACCAAGCCTGTATCTGATACTATGTACTTAGCCGCAGACTTATATCAACTTATTATTCTTAAGACTTGGCCACTGTACCAAGCATGTATTTAGCTGCAGACTTATATCACCAGTTTATTCTTCAGACTTGGCTGCTGTACCAAGCTGGTATCTGATACCATGTATTTAGCCGCAGACTTATACCGCTTAATTTTTCTTCAAAATTGGGTGCGGTATGAAACCGGTATCTGATACCAAATATTGAAACGCATACATATAATATGTCAGACTTGACCGCTGTACCAAGCCGGTATCTGATTCCAAGTATTTTTGCGCAGACTTATATCACCTTATTATTCTTCAGACTTAGCCGTTGTACCAAGCCGGTATCTGATACGATGTATTTATTCGCAGACTTTAATCACCGTATTATTCTTCAGACTTAGGCACTGTACCAAGCCGGTATCTGATACCATGTATTTAGTCGCAGACTTATATCGCCTTATTATTCTACAGACTTGGCCGCTGTACCAAGCCGGTATCTGATACCATATATTTTGCCGCTGACTTATGCTACCTAATTATTGTCACAGACTTTAATCACCATATTATTTTTCAGACTTGGGCACTGTACCAAGCCGGTATCTGATACCATGTATTTAGTCGCACACTTATATCCACTTATTATTCTACAGACTTGGCAGCTGTACCAAACCGGTATCTGATACCATATATTTAGCCGCTGACTTATACTATCTAATTATCCCTCAGACTTGGGCACCGTATGGATCCAGAATCTGATACCAAGTATTGAAACGCACACATATTATATGTCAGACCTGACCGCTGTACCAAGCTGGTATCTGATTCCAAGTATTTTTTCGCAGACTTATATCACCTTATTATTTTCAGACTTAGCCGTTGTACCAAGCCGTTATCTGATATGATGTATTTAGTCGCAGACTTTAATCACCGTATTATTCTTCAGACTTAGGCACTGTAGCAAGCCAGTATCTGATACCATGTATTTAGTCGCAGACTTATATCGCCTTATTATTCTACAGACTTGGCCGCTGTACCAAGCCGGTATCTGATACCATATATTTAGCCGCTCACTTATACTACCTAATTATTCTTCAGACTTGGGCACCGTATGAACCCGGTATCTGATACCAAGTATTGAAACGCATACATATTATATGTCAGACTTGACCACTGTATATCTGATACCATGTATTTAGTCGCAGACTTATATCACCTTATCATTCTTCTGACTTGGCCGCTGTTCCAATGCGGTATCTGATACCAAGTACTTAGTCGAAGACTTATACCATCTTTCTTCAGACTTGTTTGTTGTACTAATGTGGTATCGGATACCAAGTATGTAGTTGTATTTAGTATCTACTGAACATAGAATTTTCTAAGTTATTTTGTTGATTAATGGTCCTTGTCCAACTTCGATGTTTAATAACTCCTTCAGTTTCTATGCGATTTTAAGTCTGTAAGAAGTATGTTGTAGGCCAGAGTCTAGACTTCAAATTTTATAAAATTCAGACTTTGACTCACATGCCCCTTATTCTAGTTATAAGAGCTCAAAGTTAGCATGAAGGCTATTTTTTACTGAACATGCAAATATTCTAAGTTATTTTGATGACCCTCGCCCTGAGGGTTGACCCTAGGGTTGACCCTAAACATGACCTTGACCCTTAGGGTTGACCCTAAGTGACCCTAAACCTGACCTTGACCCTTAGGGTTAGGGTTAGGGTTAGGGTTAGGGTTAGGGGTTAGGGTTAGGGTTAGGGGGTAGGGTTAGGGGTTAGGGGGTTAGGGTTAGGGTTAGGGTTAGGGTTAGGTATTAGGTGTTTAGGGGGTACCCCTATTGCTCTAACCCTGGCGGATGTATATTTTGCTTAGGGTTGGTATGTACTTTGGTTAGGGTTGCCTTTTTACCAACCCTAGCGTAGGATATTGTTACTATTTTTAGTACATTTTACCGAACTTCTTTTTTCAGGGGAGACTATTCAACAAGGGAAATAACAAAGTTTGGAAATAAGTTTGAATTTTCCATGACATAGCCTACTTTGGAATCGTGTAGTTCGGCAACGCCTCGGCGTACAGACAAAATGTTAACATGTACGTGTAGGGTTAGGGTTAGGGTTAGGGTTAGGGTATAAGGGTATATTGGGGTATGACGATTGGCGGATGTGTACAATATTGAGTAATTATTTGGCTGAGGGTTGGCGATAGGATTGACCCTTTCCTTATATTATTATTATAATATTTGCCTACGCTAGGGTCTGTTATTAGGTTGCCGGAACTTCTTTAAACCGGCAACGCTTTTACAAAAGCCGGCAACAGTTTTACATGATTAATCTCCCTTGTTTTTTTTATTTTATATTTTCCGCGTCATAGCCTACTTTGAACCTGTGTAGATCGAGTATGCCTGGGCGTACGGAAGAGATGTTGACATGTATGTGTAGATGGTAGTCCGGACTACAAATTCGTGTATAGAGACTTCGACTCACGCACCTGTTCTACTGGCAGAAAGAGTTCAAAAGTAGATAAATGACTGTTTCAATGCAGACATGAAAATCTGCTAAGTAATTTTGACAATGTGATGCCCTTGTTCAATATTCAATGCGTAATAGGTTGAGAACGCCTCGGTGTACCAAGTGATGTTTACATGTATGTGTAGACCAGAGTCCGGACTTCAAGTTCTTTCATACAGAGTACCACTCACGTGCCTCTTTTTCTGGTTGTAAGAGCTCTAATTTAGCATGATCGCTGTTATCTACTTGACATAGAATTTTCTAAGTTATTTTGTTGATTAATGGTCCTTGTCCAATTTCGATGTTTAATAACTCCTTCATTTTCTATGCGATTTTAAGTCTGTAAAATGTATGTTGTAGGCCGGAGTCCAGACTACAAATTTTATAATTCAGACTATGACTCACATGCCCCTTCTTCTAGTTATAAGAGCTCAAAGTTAGCATGATGGCTGTTTTTTCACTGAGCATGCAAATATTCTAAGTTATTTTGATAACCCTTCCCTCAATCCTCAATCCTTAACCCAACATTCAACCCTCAAACCAACCCTAAACCCTCAACCCAACCCTCAACCCTCAGATACCAGCTTGGTACGGCGGTCAAGTCTGAAGAATAAGAAGGTGGAATAAGGCTGTGGATAAATATTTAGTATGAGAAACTCTCTTCTATTATTCTTCAGACTTAGGCGCTGTACCAAGCCTGTATCTGATACTATGTACTTAGCCGCAGACTTATATCAACTTATTATTCTTAAGACTTGGCCACTGTACCAAGCATGTATTTAGCTGCAGACTTATATCACCAGTTTATTCTTCAGACTTGGCTGCTGTACCAAGCTGGTATCTGATACCATGTATTTAGCCGCAGACTTATACCGCTTAATTTTTCTTCAAAATTGGGTGCGGTATGAAACCGGTATCTGATACCAAATATTGAAACGCATACATATAATATGTCAGACTTGACCGCTGTACCAAGCCGGTATCTGATTCCAAGTATTTTTGCGCAGACTTATATCACCTTATTATTCTTCAGACTTAGCCGTTGTACCAAGCCGGTATCTGATACGATGTATTTATTCGCAGACTTTAATCACCGTATTATTCTTCAGACTTAGGCACTGTACCAAGCCGGTATCTGATACCATGTATTTAGTCGCAGACTTATATCGCCTTATTATTCTACAGACTTGGCCGCTGTACCAAGCCGGTATCTGATACCATATATTTTGCCGCTGACTTATGCTACCTAATTATTGTCACAGACTTTAATCACCATATTATTTTTCAGACTTGGGCACTGTACCAAGCCGGTATCTGATACCATGTATTTAGTCGCACACTTATATCCACTTATTATTCTACAGACTTGGCAGCTGTACCAAACCGGTATCTGATACCATATATTTAGCCGCTGACTTATACTATCTAATTATCCCTCAGACTTGGGCACCGTATGGATCCAGAATCTGATTCCAAGTATTGAAACGCACACATATTATATGTCAGACCTGACCGCTGTACCAAGCTGGTATCTGATTCCAAGTATTTTTTCGCAGACTTATATCACCTTATTATTTTCAGACTTAGCCGTTGTACCAAGCCGTTATCTGATATGATGTATTTAGTCGCAGACTTTAATCACCGTATTATTCTTCAGACTTAGGCACTGTAGCAAGCCAGTATCTGATACCATGTATTTAGTCGCAGACTTATATCGCCTTATTATTCTACAGACTTGGCCGCTGTACCAAGCCAGTATCTGATACCATATATTTAGCCGCTCACTTATACTACCTAATTATTCTTCAGACTTGGGCACCGTATGAACCCGGTATCTGATACCAAGTATTGAAACGCATACATATTATATGTCAGACTTGACCACTGTATATCTGATACCATGTATTTAGTCGCAGACTTATATCACCTTATCATTCTTCTGACTTGGCCGCTGTTCCAATGCGGTATCTGATACCAAGTACTTAGTCGAAGACTTATACCATCTTTCTTCAGACTTGTTTGTTGTACTAATGTGGTATCGGATACCAAGTATGTAGTTGTATTTAGTATCTACTGAACATAGAATTTTCTAAGTTATTTTGTTGATTAATGGTCCTTGTCCAACTTCGATGTTTAATAACTCCTTCAGTTTCTATGCGATTTTAAGTCTGTAAGAAGTATGTTGTAGGCCAGAGTCTAGACTTCAAATTTTATAAAATTCAGACTTTGACTCACATGCCCCTTATTCTAGTTATAAGAGCTCAAAGTTAGCATGAAGGCTATTTTTTACTGAACATGCAAATATTCTAAGTTATTTTGATGACCCTCGCCCTGAGGGTTGACCCTAGGGTTGACCCTAAACATGACCTTGACCCTTAGGGTTGACCCTAAGTGACCCTAAACCTGACCTTGACCCTTAGGGTTAGGGTTAGGGTTAGGGTTAGGGTTAGGGGTTAGGGTTAGGGTTAGGGGGTAGGGTTAGGGGTTAGGGGGTTAGGGTTAGGGTTAGGGTTAGGGTTAGGGTTAGGTATTAGGTGTTTAGGGGGTACCCCTATTGCTCTAACCCTGGCGGATGTATATTTTGCTTAGGGTTGGTATGTACTTTGGTTAGGGTTGCCTTTTTACCAACCCTAGCGTAGGATATTGTTACTATTTTTAGTACATTTTACCGAACTTCTTTTTTCAGGGGAGACTATTCAACAAGGGAAATAACAAAGTTTGGAAATAAGTTTGAATTTTCCATGACATAGCCTACTTTGGAATCGTGTAGTTCGGCAACGCCTCGGCGTACAGACAAAATGTTAACATGTACGTGTAGATCTGAATGCGGACTACATGCTCATGTATACAGACTACGCCTGAGGTAACCCTTCTCCAAGTTGTAAGACTTCAAAGTAAGCATAATGGCTGTTTCCGACTTCCTGAAAATTTGCTAAGTTATTTTTCCAATTTACAATACTTTGGAACTATGTAGTTCGGCAACGCCTCGGCGTACAGACAAAATGTTTACATGTACGTGTAGAACGGAATGGGGACTACGAGCTCATGTATACAGACTACGCCTGAGATACCCCTTCTCAAGGGTTAGGGTTAGGGTTAGGGTTAGGGTTAGGGGTTAGGGTTAGGGTTAGGGTTAGGGTTAGGGTTAGGGGTTAGGGTTAGGGTTAGGGTTAGGGTTAGGGTTAGGGGTAGGGGTTAGGGTTAGGGTTAGGGTTAGGGTTAGGGTTAGGGTTATCATGATGTTCTGTTCCTAAAAATGGTGTTTGGTTCCTGAGTCAACTTGGTGTTCTGTTCCTAAATGGTGTTCTGTTCCTACAATTTTGTTGTTCTGTTCCTATTTTATCATAAATTTGGTGTTATGTTCCTGAGGCAATTTTTGGGACCCGAAGTACTTTAATTCGTTATAAATTTATTATTTTTTAGGGTTTAGGGAAAATATTTTGGATTTTAGTCGCCAACAGTAATTTCTGAATTTTTAAGTATTTAATTATAAATTATCTTGTTATAGACAAAAAATGCCATGGGAATATATGGTTTACTATTTTTTCGGTGTCAGTTTTGTTCTTATGAGAGTTTGAGCAATTGGTTTTGCAGACAAATAGGTTGGTGTTCGGTCCTCTCATTGGTGGCCTGCTAGCTGCCTATGTAATAAAATTGCGACTTCGGTTGAGGTCAGAATATAGGAAAAAATGTGTGTTGCAATTTTCCTTTTTCGTGGCGATAAAATTCTTGAGAGTCTTATTTCTTCAAATATTTTTACATTTTTGACATTCGGCTTTGCTAATGAGTTATTTTTACCTTATCTGATGCCAAAATTCGCAAAAATGAAAAAAATCATTTTTCCAATATTTTGCACTTTTTGCCATGTTTGGGCCCCGGTAAGTAGCTACGAACTTTAGATATTAAATATATCCATGAATATCTTTAATATATGGACATTAAAGATTAATGACAAGCATTCGTACACCTGTCGTCATGATATTTGAGACATGTAGGAGACATTAAACATCGCATACATCACTGAAAATTAGGAACAGAACACCATCTAAAGCCTGGATTTTATAACACTATTTTCTCATAAATATGCTTACTTAAAGCAAGCGTATTACTATATTGAATATATCAAGGTATTAACTTTGAAACTGCATAGAAATTTTTCTTTTGTAAGGCAGCATGAGTTTATGGATGGGCCTTAAAGTCGTGACAAAAATGTTCGGACTTAGACATTTTCGTTGCGACCATTTTTGTCAATGTCGACAGGTTTAGCGCCATCGTATGCATCAATGAATTTCGATACAGATAATATACTTATATGCCATATACTATGTGCCTTATACTTTACAAACTTTCCTACACTTGGCTCCTCGCATGCTTGTTCAGTCCAGAATTAGTAGACAAATATCTCAAATATCATGTTTTTTTTAGGAACAGAACACCATTTATACCCTGGATTACATAACTTATTTTGGGATATATATGCTTGCATACGGCAGTCATATGATATTTCTGAGTACTTCAAGGTATTAACTTTTACACCATATAGATGTATTTTTCTGGTAAGGCAGTCTTAGTAGGAAACCTGCAGCCTTAATCTGCTATCTGAGCAATGAAGTCGTAACCAAAGCAATGATTTAGGAACAGAACACCATTTATACCCTGGAATATACAACGTATATATGTCTATTCTTTTATAGATAGGCAGGCGTATTACGAAAATGAAAGCTTCAAGGTATTAACTTTTAAACTATATAAAGATATTTCTATAGTATGGCATCGAATGTTCTATGGATGACCTTAAAGGCGGAATAAAAATGTTCGGACTTAGAAATTTTCGTTGCTGCATTTTTTGTCAATGTCGCCAGGTTTCGCGGCGTCGTGTGTATCAATGAAATTCGATATAGATAATATAGTTATATGATCTTTTTCTATATACCTGATACTTTACAAAACTGCCTACATATGGCTCCTCGCATTCATTTTTAGACCAGTGCTAGAAGACAAATATCTAAAATATCATGGTTTTTTTTAGGAACAGAACACCATTTATACCCTGGATTACATAACTTATTTTGGGATATATTTGCTTGCATACGGCAGTCATATGATATTTCTGAGTACTTCAAGGTATTAACTTTTACACCATATAAATATATTTTTCTGGTAAGGCAGTCTTAGTAGGAAACCTGCAGCCTTAATCTGCTATCTGAGCAATGAAGTCGTAACCAAAGCAATGATTTAGGAACAGAACACCATTTATACCCTGGAATATACAACGTATATATGTCTATTCTTTTATAGATAGGCAGGCGTATTACGAAAATGAAAGCTTCAAGGTATTAACTTTTAAACTATATAAAGATATTTCTATAGTATGCAATCGAATGTTCTATGGATGACCTTAAAGGCGGAAAAAAAATGTTCGGACTTAGAAATTTTCGTTGCTGCATTTTTTGTCAATGTCGCCAGGTTTAGCGGCGTCGTGTGTATCAATGAAATTCGATATAGATAATATAGTTATATGATCTTTTTCTAGATACCTGATACTTTACAAAACTGCCTACACATGGCTCCTCGCATTCATTTTTCGTCCAGTGCTAGAAGACAAATATCTAAAATATCATGTTTTTTTTTAGGAACAGAACACCATTTATACCCTGGATTACATAACATATTTTGGGATATATATGCGTGCGTACGGCAGTCATATGATAATTCTGAATACCTCAAGGTATAAACTTTTAAGTCATATAAATATATTTTTCTGGTAAGGCAGTTTTAGTAGGAAACCTGCAGCTTTAATCTGCTATCTGAGCCATGAAGTCCTTACCAAAGCAATGATTTAGGAACAAAACACCATTTATACCCTGTAATATACAACGTATATATGTCTATTCTTTTATAGATAGACAGGCGTATTACGAAAATGAAAGCTTCAAGGTATTAACTTTTAAACTGTATAAAGATATTTCTATAGTATGGTATCGAATGTTCTATGGATGACCTTAAAGGCGGAAAAAAAATGTTCGGACTTAGAAATTTTCGTTGCTAAATTTTTTTGTCAATGTCGCCAGGTTTAGCGGCGTCGTATCTCTGAATGGATTCTAGATGTAGATAATACATTTATAAATACTTAAACTATGTACCATGGGCTTTATTAGTATGTCTGCGTATACCTCTTCGCATGAATATTTAGTCCAGTACTGGAAGTCAAACACCTCACACATCATGTTTTTTATAGGAACAGAACACCATTTAAACCCTGTAATATATATCATTTTTGGGGGTATGTTAGCTTACTAACGGCTGACATATTACAATACGGAATGCTTCAAGGTACGATCTTTTGAACCATGTAAAAACAATTCACTAGTAAGGCAGCGTTAGTCGTATACTTTGGTCTTGAAATAGGGACCCAACACATCTTTTAGGAACAAATACAAAATTATGCTTTGGTATATAGGCCTATTTTTTGAAAGATAGGCTGGCGTATAACAATACTGAATGCTTCAAGGTATTAATATTTAAACCATATACAGATAATTTACTAGTAAGGCAGCGTTAGTCTTATAATGGGGTTTTAAAGTAGGGACCCAACAATTTGTTTAGGAACAGAACACCATTTAAACCCTGTAATATATAACATTATGGTGGGGGTATATATGTATTTTTTGTGATAGATAGGCAGACGTATTACGACAGTGAATGCTTCAAGGTATTAACTTTTAAACCATAGAATGACATTTCTCTAGTAAGGTAGCATTAGTGTGATACGGGGTCTTTAAATCTGGACCAAAAAAAATCGGACTTAGAATTTTTGTTTTTGCTGTTTTGTCAATGTTTCGCCCCCAGTATCTGTAATTTGATTTTAGATGTAAATAATATACTTATTAGACCTTAAAGTATGTGCCTTGAACTTTATAACAATGCCTGCAAACACCTTCTAGCATGAAATTTATTTCCAGTACTGGAAGTCGAACATCTCACATATCGTGTTTTTTTTAGGAACAGAACACCATCTAAGCCCTGGAATATATATCATTTTTTTCATATCGATATGCTTACTTAAGGTAGGGGTATTACGGTGCTTAATTCTTGAAAGTATAACTTTTTAAACCATAGAAATACATTTCTCCAGTAAAGCAGTGTTAGGCATATACTAGGGTCCTAAAGTCGTCACCAAAAACATTTGTTTAGGAACAGAACACCATTTAAACCCTGTAATATATAACATTATGATAGGGTATATATGTCTTTTTTTGTGATAGATAGGCGGGCGTAATACGATAATGAATGCTCCGAGGTATTAACTTTTAAACCATAGAATGACATTTCTCTAGCAAGGTAGCATAAGTGTGATACATGGTCTTTAAGTCTGGACCAAAAATTGCGGACTTAGAATTTTTGTTTTTGCTGTTTTTATCAATGTTTTGCCCCAGTATCTGTAATTTGTTTATAGATGTAGGTAATATACTTATAAGACCTTAAAGTATGTGCCTTAGACTTTATAACAATGCCTGCAAACACCTTCTAGCATAACATGTATCTCCAGTACTGGAAGTCGAACATCTCACATATCATGTTTTTTTTAGGAATAGAACACCATTTAAGCCCTGGAATATATATCATGTTTTTCATATCGATATGCTTACTTTAGGTTGGCGTATTACGGTGCTTAATTCTTGACAGTATAAACATTTAAACCATAGAAATACATTTCTCCAGTAAAGTAGTGTTAGGCAAATACTAATGTCCTAAAGTCGGCACCAAAAACATTTTTTAGGAACAGAACACCATTTAAACCCTGTAATATATAACATTATGATGGGGTATATATGTCTTTTTTATGATAGATAGGCAGGCGTATTACGATAGTGAATGCTTCAAGGTATTAACTTTTAAACCATATAATTACATTTCTCTAGTAAGGTAGCATTAGTGTGATACATGGTTTTTAAGACTGGACAAAAAAATTCGGACTTAGAATTTTTGATTTTGCTGTTTTTGCCAATGTTTCGCCCCATGTTTCTGTAATTTGATTTTAGATGTAGATAATATACTTATAAGACCTTATAGTATGTGCCTTAGACTTTATAACAATGCCTGCAAACACCTTCTAGCATGAAATTTGATTCCACTACTTGAAGTCGAACATCTCACATATCATGTTTTTTTAGGAACAGAACACCATCTAAACCCTGGAATATATATCATTTTTTTCATATCGATTTGCTTACTTTAGGTAGGCGTATTACGATGCTTAATTCTTGAAAGTATAAACTTTTAAACCATAGAAATACATTTCTCCAGTAAAGCAGTTTTAGGCATATACTAGGGT
The DNA here is from genome assembly GCA_963580285.1 of Lucinisca nassula. NCBI lineage: Eukaryota > Metazoa > Mollusca > Bivalvia > Lucinida > Lucinidae > Lucinisca > Lucinisca nassula. Next base: position 133,028,912 of record OY757023.1, read on the forward strand.
CCAAAAGTCCTCACCAAATACATTTTTAGGAACAGAACACCATTTAAACCCTGTAATATATAACATTACGATAGAGTATATATGTCTTTTTTGTGATAGATAGGCAGGCGTATTACGATATTGAATGCTTCAAGGTATTAACTTTTTAACCATAGCATGACATTTCTCTAATAAGGTAGCATAAGTAGGATACATGGTCTTTAAGTCTGGAACAAAATGTTCGGACTTAGAATTATTTTTTGCTGATTTGGTCAATATTTTGCCCCCACCATCTGTTATTTGATTCCAGATATAGATAATATACTTATAAGACCTTAAAGTATGTGCCTTAGACTTAATAAAAATGCCTGCAAATACCTTGTAGCATGAAATTTGTTTCCAGTACTGGAAGTCAAACATCTCACATGTCACGATTTTTTTAGGAACAGAACACCATCTAAACCCTGGAATATAAGTATTATTTAGGGGTAGAAAATGCATACTTACGAGAGGCATATTAGAATTCTAAGCACTTCATGGTATCAACTTTTAAACCATATAAAGATTTGTTCTGGCAAGAGAGTGTTAGTCTGATACTAGGGTCTTAAAGTCGTCTCCAAAAAAAGTTTTTAGGAACTGAACACCATCTAAGCCCTGGAATATATAGCACAATTTTCGGGTATATATGCTTACCTACGACAGACGTATTACAATTCTAAATACTTCAGGGTATTAACGTTAATACAATATAAAAACAATCCCTCAGTAAGGCAGCATGTGGCTTTGGCAATAATCCGAAAGTCGAAAAAATTTAATCTGACTTAGTTATTTTTCGCTCAAAATCACAAAAAGAACGTCTAGACCCGAAAAGTAGACAAAATTTTCTCCCTCAACCTTGAGTTTTTTTCTGATTAAATTCTATGTATTGTCATCCTTATAGTACAAATTATTAATATATAATCAAACCATACAGATATAAAGTCCCAAACGGTCGGAATAAATGATCAAATATAGTTAAACACCGTACTTTGTCACGACAAAATTTCCCTGGGTTTTAGGAACAGAACACCATGCATTTGTTTGTTAATAAATCTCATAATTTTGAGAGCTCGGCCTGCGGACGTACCTTGCGTTCTAGAACTATTCTTCCTCTACATACTTAAAGAAAAAAATATTAAAAAACATCAAAATTAATGGGCGTGGCAATGGTTCGAAGACATGCCTATGTTTTGCATTTTCAAAAGTGCTAAAATTTCAAAATATCATAAAATCGCCAAATCGTGAGATATCTTCACGAAACTTCAGAAAATGATTATTCAGGTTCAAAACCTTACCCAAAACTCGCCCCAGCTCTTAATTTTGACCAAAAATATTTTTTTTTAATTTTCAAAATCAGGGAGGGACCTTCATTTTGACATGCCGCCATTTTATGACCAGGCCGATGGGAGACAAACGGAGTATACTGCAGCCTCACATAACACTAAACAGTCAAGCAACACCAAAATATTATTTCTGAGCCATCAGAATACTATGTAAAAAAATGTTAAAAATGGGGTCGTTTTTTACATGCAGGTTTTAGGTCCCGATTTAAAAAAATTCTCAAAAATCAGCGGTTAAAGATATTCTTATGTCCTTTTCGGCATGAATAGGGGATATGTCAAAGGACTTAACCCTGTTAAAAAATTGGAAAAATACAAGTCCAAAATATATTTTTAAAATTGTCAAAAATTCAAAATTTTCAAAATTTTTTAAAATTTTTAATTTTTAGTTTTTTATCAATTTTGATACATGGCAACATTTTTGAGTCATTTGTATCAAAGTATATAGCAAGCAATTGAAATAATTCGGTCGCGTTAGACAGTTATCATAGGTAGTTTAGGGGTACCCAAAAATAGAAAAAATCGCGAAAAATATTTTATGTGAGGCATTTTTTAAAAAATCTTTATGTCAAAATTTAAACATTACCAATGGTCATTGAATCACGCATAAAAGCTTTTCTCAACATAAACTAGGAATCCAAAAAATTGGATTATAGTTTCCCTATATGTTATGCCAATGGTGTTCTGTTCCTAAGTTTTTGGCCATTTTCAACCACGAAAAAAAATATTTAAACTTGCGAGCAGGTCCTGGCCACCTATATCTATCGTGAGATTAATGATCCCTTAACGTGAACATTAACTTTGTTTGTGAAATTTAAACGTTTGTAGGAAATTATTAGAACAAAAATATTGACACCCATAACCCTAAGCTAACCCTAAGTAAATTTTGCGTCCCTAGGGTTAGCATTTTATGGTGACAAATTTTACCATTTTTTTACATAGGATATAAATTTGATTAACTTCCTACATTTTCAGCTTATCTGCATGAAAATCCATCAAAGATAAAGAGTCCGGATTGCTGATCAAACGCAGGGTTTGCTATGACAAGCAGGAACAGAACACCATTTCGGTTATGATTAAGTCCAAAGTTCAAGGTCAGTTTTTTCAGGTTAGATTAGCTTCAGCTGAAAAAGCTTTAGTGCGTTTTTATTCTTTTATCAAGTACTTTAATCTGATCAGACACTCACAACCTACCAACTTTGGGATCTATATGTTTGCATGTTTCGAGTTCAGCTGAAACGTTGTCTAGCTTGATATGGGTAGAAGAGGACAAAAAGTCAAAAAGTGATGTCTTAAGGGGTAGCCCCCCCAGGGTTTAGGGATTTGTTAACAGGGTTAGGAAACAAATTTTGCTAGCCAGAAAAGGTGAAAATACCGATCTAAAACCCTAAAAAATAAGTCGAGAAGGGTCCATTTTCGGATTTTTCGAAATTGGTCCAAAAATCCCAGATTTGTCATAATTAAGGCCCCTTTTCGCCTGAAATGGTGAAAGGTCAAGGTCATCTATGAACTGTGAAAGTTTGGGCCCAATCACCCTAAAACCAACATAGTAAATGCTTAAACCCTGTAACCAATGGTGTTCTGTTCCTAAAAGATCATAATTAGGGTTAGGGTTAGGGTTAAGGGTTAGGGTTAGGGTTAGGGTTAGGGTTAGGGTTAGGGTTAGGGTTGGGGTTAGGGTTAGGGTTAGGGTTAGGGTTAGGGTTAGGGGTTAGGGTTAGGGTTAGGGTTAGGGTATAAGGGTATATTGGGGTATGACGATTGGCGGATGTGTACAATATTGAGTAATTATTTGGCTGAGGGTTGGCGATAGGGTTGACCCTTTCCTTATATTAATTATATAATATTTGCCTACGCTAGGGTCTGTTATTAGGTTGCCGGAACTTCTTTAAACCGGCAACGCTTTTACAAAAGCCGGCAACAGTTTTACATGATTAATCTCCCTTGTTTTTTTATTTTATATTTTCCGCGTCATAGCCTACTTTGAACCTGTGTAGATCGAGTATGCCTTGGCGTACGGAAGAGATGTTGACATGTATGTGTAGATGGTAGTCCGGACTACAAATTCGTGTATAGAGACTTCGACTCACGCACCTGTTCTACTGGCAGAAAGAATTCAAAAGTAGAGTAATGACTGTTTCAATGCAGACATGAAAATTTTCTAAGTAATTTTGACAATGTGATGCCCTTGTTCAATATTCAATGCGTAATAGGTTGAGAACGCCTCGGTGTACCAAGTGATGTTTACATGTATGTGTAGACCAGAGTCCGGACTTCAAGTTCTTTCATACAGAGTACCACTCACGTGCTTCTTTTTCTGGTTGTAAGAGCTCTAATTTAGCATGATCGCTGTTATCTACTTAGCATAGAATTTTCTAAGTTATTTTGTTGATTAATGGTCCTTGTCCAATTTCGATGTTTAATAACTCCTTCATTTTCTATGCGATTTTAAGTCTGTAAAAAGTATGTTGTAGGCCGGAGTCCAGACTACAAATTTTATAATTCAGACTATGACTCACATGCACCTTCTACTAGTTATAAGAGCTCAAAGTTAGCATGATGGCTATTTTTCACTGAACATGCAAATATTCTAAGTTATTTTAATGACCCTATCCCTCAATCCTCACTCATTAACCCAACATTCAACCCTCAGCCCAACCCTCAACCCTCAACCCAACCCTCAAACCAACCCTCAACCCTCAACCCAACCCTCAACCCTCAGATACCAGGGTTAGGGTTAGGGTTAGGGTTAGGGTTAGGGTTAGGGTTAGGGTTAGGGTTAGGGGTTAGGGTTAGGGTTAGGGTTAGGGTTAGGGTTAGGGTTAGGGTAGGGAGAATATACGAAAAGTGTCGCAGCCAAAGTGTCGCAGCCAAGGCTTAGGCTTAGGCTTAGGCTTAGTGTGTAAGAGAGAATATTTGAAATTTGTCACAGCCAACTTTTCTCATTGACTGGCTTAGGTATTTCTAGTTGTTCCGTTACGGTTTGGTAAGCTTAATTTTGCTACCTTGTAAGTGAATACAGTAAAGCATTCAGTCTCCTGATTTGAGTTGTCTAATAAAATTGGCAAATTATTGATAAATGGTTGATGTGTTGGAGTGTTTTTCGGAAGCTTATGTGATTGGTTACATAAGGATTACCAAAGGATAACCTAAGGATTACCAAAGGATTACAAAAAATTGAAATATTGGAACTACGGAAGAGCCGAAAGTGATGAAACAATTGATAGTTCACCTTACGTTTACCATTAATATGACACAGATACACATTCAAATTGCGTCATAAGTTATCGATTACCAGAGTATTACCAAATGATTAACTAAATTTTGACGCAGATGATCTATGGATCATCCGAAAAGGGTAATAGAGCTGATGGATTACCAAAGGATTAGCTTAACTTGGAAGCAGATGATCTATGGAAAAAGCCGAAAGTGGTGCTGGAACTGATGAATTACCTTCACATATAGAATAACTGATCGGTTACCAAATGATTACCAGGAATTATTCTTAAACCATTGATATATACCTAAAAATGAGGCAATAAGTGATGGATTACCTAAGGATCACCAAAGGATTACCTAAGGATTACCAAAGGATTGCCAAACTTGACACATGGGAACTACGGAAGAGCCAAAAGTGATGATAGAATGGATGGATTACCATCAGCTTACCATTTATAAGACAAACATACACTTTTAAATGTGCTAATGTGAAGAAACAAATGGGGGCTTACCGAAGCATAACCGGATACTTTAGCCCAAACTACTGTCAAAGACCTAACAGAGAGGCGTTATGTGATGCACCAACAAACAATTATCAAAACTTCGACATAGGTAAACTATGAAACAGCCGAAAAGTACGATAAAAGTAAAGAATTACCAAAGGATAACGATAACCATGCAGCATACAAATATTTGTATTTGCAAACGGTATGGCATACATGGCGGATTGCCAAAGATAACCAGATATTTAACCTAAAACCGGAACTTAGGACATACAGATTACCAGAGGATTACCATTAATTCGACAAAGATAAGCTACGAAACAGCCGAAAGTGCTGATATAATTAATAGGTTACCTTGCGTTTACCATAAATATGACACAGATACACCTTCAAAAAGGGGTCATAAGTTATAGATTACCAGAGGTTTACCAAAAGATTACCTACATTTTGACGCAGGTGATTTATGGTACATCCGAAAGGGGTAATAGAACTGATGGATTACCAAAGGATTAACTAAATTTGGAAGCAAATGATCTATGGAAAAGCCGAAAGTGATGCTAGAACTGATGGATTACCTTCATATATAGAATAATTGGTCGGTAACAATATGATAACCAGGAATTATTCTTAAAACATTGAAATAAACCGAATGGAACCGTAAGTAATGGATTACCTACGGAAAAGTATGACAAAAGTGATGAATAACCAAATGTTAACGAAGGGCATGAAACAAATACAGTATTACATATGCAATCGGGATGGATAAATTGGCGGATTACCAAGGATCAGCAGCTATTATACTCAAAACCAGAACTGAAAACATACAAATAATTTCAGATTACAATTAATTCGTCACAAATAACCTATGCAACAGGCGAAAGTGATTCTATAATTCATGGGTTACCTTAAGTGTACCATATATATGGCAAAGTTACACCTTTAAATGGGACCAAAAGTGATGGATTACCAAAGGAACGTCCTACCTTTTGAAGCAGATGATCTATGGAAAAGCTGAAAGTGATGCTAGAACTGCTTGTTTACCTTCATAGAGAGAATAATTGGTGGATTACCAAATGATAACCAGGAATTATTCTTGAACCATTGACCTGCGAACAAGTGATTGATTACATAAGGATTACCAAAAGATTACCTTAGGATTGCCAAAGATTACCAAACTTTTGATACATTGGAACTACGGAAGAGCCGAAAATGATGAAAGAATTGATAGGTTAACTTCTATTTACCATAAAAATGACACAGATACACCTTCAAATCAGGTCATAAGCCGAAAGTAATGCTAGAACTGATGGATTACCATCATATATGTAATAGTTGGTCGGTAACCAAATGATAACCAGTAATTATTCTTGACCATTGATATGTACCTACAAATGGGACCATAAGTGATGGATTACCTAATGATTATCAAACGATTACCTAAGGATTACCAGACACATTGGAACTACGACAGAGCCGAAAGGGTTGAAAGAATTGATGCGTTACCTTCAGCTTGCCATTTATATGACAACCATGCAGTATTAGATGTGTTAATGTGAAGAAATAAACGGCGGTTAACCGAAGTATAACCTGATATTTTATCCTAAATATTATTTAAGACCTAAGAGAGAGGCGTTATTTGATGAATTCACGAGCAATTATCAAAACTTCGGTAGCCAAATGATTACCAGGAATTATTCTTAAACCATTGATATATACCTACAAATGAGACAATAAATGATGGATTACCAAAGGCTTTCCTAAGGATTACCATAGGCTTACCAAAAGTTTGACACATTGGAACTACGACAGAGCCGAAAGTGATGATAAATTGATTGATTACCGTCAGCTTACCATTTATATGACAAACATACACTAATAACTGGGCTAATGAGAAGAAATAAACGGCGGTTAACCGTAGCATGACCGGATACTTTAGCCCAAACTATTATTAAAGACCTAAAAGAGAGCGTTATGTGATGAATTAACAAATAGTTATCAAAACTTTGACATAGGTTCACTATGAAACAGCCGAAAAGTATGATAAAAGTGAAGGATTACCAAAGGTACATGATAGGCATGCAACATATAGATTATTATATTTGCAAACGGGATGGCATAATTGGCAGATTGCCAAGGATATCCGGATACTTAAGTTTATGATACAATTGAATAGTTACCTTACGTTTACTATTAATATGACATATATACACCTTCAAATGGGGTCATAAGTTATAGATTACCAGAGGATTACCAAAGGATTACCTACATTTGGTAGCAGATGATCTATGGAACATCGAACGGGGTAATAGAACTGATGGATTACAAAAAGATTACCTAAATTTTGAAGCAGATGATCTATGGAAAAGCCGAAAGTGATTCTGTAACTAATGGATTACCTTCATATATATAATAATTGGTAGGGTTAGGGTGAGGGTTAGGGTTTAGGTTAGGGTTAGGGTTGGGTTAGGGTTAGGGTTAGGGTTAGAGTGAAATATTATTGTAATTGCTAACCAGGCCCAGTTCACCCTTGTTCTTCTTCATTTGACCCTTAGTTCAGCCTGGTTTAGACTAAGATCAACCTTTATGAGCATCTCACTGCAATTCAGTGTTAATAAAGCCTGAACTGAATCTGAGCACTGCTGAACTCAATATAAAATATTGATTAATTTGCTTTTCAGGCCCAGTTCAACCTTTTAGTTTTTCATTTGACCCTTAGTTCAGCCTGTTTTAGCCTCAGATCAGCCTTTGTTTGAGCATCTCGCTGCAATGCAGTGTTAATACAGCCTGAACTAAATCTCAACACTGCTGAACTCAATGTGAATTATTGTTTTATTTGCTCACCGGGCCCTGTTCACCCTTGTTCTTCGTCATTTGACCTTTAGTTCAGCCTGGTTCAGCCTTAGATCAGCCTGTCTGAGCATCTAGCTGCAATTAAGTGTTAATAAAGCCTGTACTGAATATTATCCCTGCTTAACTCATTGTGGAATATTGTTTTATTTGCTTACCAGGCCCAGTTCACCCTTGTTCTTCTTCATTTGACCCTCAGTTCAGCCTGGTTTTGCCTCAGATCAGCCTTTTCTGAGCACCTCACTGCAATTCAGTGTTAATAAAGCCTGAACTGAATCTGAGCAGTGCTGAACGCAATGTGAAATATTGTTTCATTTGCTTACCAGGCCAAGTAAACCCTTGTTGTTCTTCATTTGACCCTTAGTTCAGCCCTGTTTTAGCGGAGCATTTCGCTGCAATTCAGTGTTAATGAAGCCTGAACTGAACCTTAGCACTGCTGAATTCAATGCGAATTATTATTTTATTTGCTCACCGGGCCCTGTTCACCCTTGTTCTTCTTCATTTGACCCTTAGTTCAGCCTGGTTCAGCCTTAGATCAGCCTTTCAGAGCATCTAGCTGCAATTAAGTGTAAATAAAGCCTGTACTGATTATTATCTCTGCTACACTCAATGTGGAATGTTCCAGGCCAAGTTCACCCTTGTTCTTCTTCATTTGACCCTCAGTTCAGCCTGGTTTAGCCTCAGATCGGCCTTTTCTGAACACCTCACTGCAATTCTGTGTTAATAAAGCCTGAACTGAATATGAACAGTGCTGAACGCAATGTGAAATATTGTTTCATTTGCTTACCAGTCCAAGTTAACCCTTGTAGTTCTTCATTTGACCCTTAGTCCAGCCTGCTTTAGTGGAGCACCTCGCTGCAATTCAGTGTAAATAAAGCCTGAACTGAACCTTAGTACTGCTGAACTCAATGTGAATTATTGTTTTATTTGCTCACCGGGCCCTGTTCAGCCTTGTTCTTCTTCATTTGACACTTAATTCAGCCTGGTTCAGCCTTAGATCAACCTTTCTGAGCATCTAACTGCAATTCAGTGTTAACATAGCCTGAACTGAATATTATCCCTGCTAAACGCAATGTGGAATATTGTTTTATTTGCTTATCAGGCCCAGATCACCCTTGTTCTTCTTCATTTGACCCTTAGTTCAGCCTTGTTTAGCCTCAGATCAGACATACTGAGAATCTCACTGCAATTCAGTATTTATTAATATGAAGCCTGAACTGAACCTTAGCACTGCTGAATTCAATGTGAATTATTGTTTTATTTGCTCACCGGGCCATGTTCACCCTTGTTCTTCTTCATTTGACCCTTAGTTCAGCCTCGTTAAGCCTTAGACCAGCCTTTCTGAGCATCTAGCTGCAATTCATTGTAAATAAAGCCTGTACTGAATATAATCTCTGCTAAACTCAATGTGGAATGTTGTTTCACGTGCTTACCAGGCCCAGTTCACCCTTGTTCTTCTTCATTTGACCCTTAGTTCAGCCTGGTTTAGCCTCAGATCGGCCTTTTCTGAGCACCTCACTGCAATTCAGTGTTAATAAAGCCTGGACTGAATATGAGCAGTGCTGAACGCAATGTGAAATATTGTTTCATTTGCTTACCAGTCCAAGTTTTTCCTTGTAGTTCTTCATTTGACCCCTAGTTCAGCCTGTTTTAGTGCAGCATCTCGCTGCAATTCAGTGTAAATAAAGCCTGAACTGAACCTTAGCAATGCTGAACTCAATGTGAATTATTGTTTTATTTGCTCACCGGGCCCTGTTCAGCCTTGTTCTTCTTCATTTGACACTTAATTCAGCCTGGTTCAGATTTAGATCAACCTTTCTGAGCATGTAACTACAATTCAGTATTAATATAGCCTGAACTGAATATTACCCTGCTAAACTCAATGTGGAATATTGTTTTATTTGCTTATCAGGCCCAGATCACCCGTGTTCTTCTTCATTTGACCCCTAGTTCACCCTTGTTTAGCCTCAGATCAGACTTTCTGAGAATCTCATTGCAATTCAGTATTTATAAATATGAAGCCTAAACTGAATCGTAGCCCTGTTAAACGTAATGTGAAATACTGTTTTATTTGCTAACCAGGGCCAGTTCACCCTTGTTCTTCTTCATTTGACCCTTAGTTTAGCCTGGTTCAGCCTCAGATCACACCTTCTGAGAATCTCACTACAATTCAGTGTTTATATCAATAAATATGTTCTATAAAAGGGTTATCCTTTGGAAGGTTATCCTTTGCTTACCAGGCCCAGTTCACCCTTGTTCTTCTTCAGTTGACCCTTAGTTCAGCCTGGTTTAGACTACGATCAGCCTTTATGGGCATCTCACTGCAATTCAGTGTTGATAAAGCCTAACTGAATCTGAGCACTGCTGAATCAATATGAAATATTGATTAATGTGCTTTCCAGGCCCAGTTCACCCTTTTAGTACTTCATTTGACCCTAAGTTCAGCCTGTTTTAGGGTTAGGGTTAGGGTATATGGGCGAAACGAGGTTGGGCACATATGCCCAAATTCTCAGGGTTAGGGTTAGGGTTAGGGTAGGGAGAATATGCGAAAAGTGTCGCAGCCAAAGTGTCACAGCCAAGGCTTAGGGTTAGGGTTAGGGTTAAGGGTTAGGGTTAGGTTAGGGTTAGGGTTAGGGTTAGGGTTAGGGTTAGGGTTAGGGTTAGGGTTAGGGTTAGGGTTAGGGTTAGGGTTAGGGTTAGGGTTAGGGTTAGGGTTAGGGTTAGGGTTAGGGGTAGGGGTAGGGGTAGGGTTAGGGTTAGGGTTAGGGTTAGGGTTAGGGTTAGGGTTAGGGTTAGGGTTAGAGGTTAGGGTTAGGGTTAGGGTTAGGGTTAGGGTTAGGGTTAGGGTTAGGGTTAGGGTTAGGGAATAAGGGTATATTGAGGTATGACGATTGGCGGATGTGTACATTATTGAGTAATTATTTGGCTGAGGGTTGGCGATAGGGTTGACCCTTTCCTTATATTATTATTATAATATTTGCCTACGCTAGGGTCTGTTATTAGGTTGCCGGAACTTCTTTAAACCGGCAACGCTTTTACAAAAGCCGGCAACAGTTTTACATGATTAATCTCCCTTGTTTTTCATTTTATATTTTCCGCCTCATAGCCTACTTTGAACCTGTGTAGATCGAGTATGCCTGGGCGTACGGAAGAGATGTTGATATGTATGTGTAGATGGTAGTCCGGACTACAAATTCGTGTATAGAGACTTCGACTCACGCACCTGTTCGACTGGCAGAAAGAGTTCAAAAGTAGAGTAATGACTGTTTCAATGCAGACATGAAAATCTTCTAAGTAATTTTGACAATGTGATGCCCTTGTTCAATATTCAATGCGTAATAGGTCAAGAACGCCTCGGTGTACCAAGTGATGTTTACATGTATGTGTAGACCAGAGTCCGGACTTCTAGTTCTTTCATACAGAGTACCATTCACGTGCCTCTTTTTCTGGTTGTAAGAGCTCTAATTTAGCATGATCACTGTTATCTACTTAACATAGAATTTTCTAAGTTATTTTGTTGATTAATGGTCCTTGTCCAATTTCGATGTTTAATAACTCCTTCATTTTCTTTGCGATTTTAAGTCTGTAAAAAGTATGTTGTATGCCGGAGTCCAGACTACAAATTTTATAATTCACACTATGACTCACATGCCCCTTCTTCTAGTTATAAGAGCTCAAAGTTAGCATGATGGCTATTTTTACTGAACATGCAAATATTCTAAGTTATTTTGATAACCCTTCCCTTAATCCTTAACCCAACATTCAACCCTCATACCAACCCTCAACCATCCAACCCAACCCCAACCCAACCCTCAACCCTCAACCCAACCCTCAGATACCAGCTTGGTACGGCGGTCAAGTCTGAAGAATAACAAGGTGGAATAAGGCTGCGGATAAATATTTAGTATGAGAAACTCTCTTCTATTATTCTTCAGACTTAGGCACTGTAACAAGCCTGTATCTGATACTATGTACTTAGCCGCAGACTTATATCAACTTATTATTCTTAAGACTTGGCCGCTGTACCAAGCCGGTATCCGCTACCATGTATTTAGCTGCAGACTTATATCACCAGTTCATTCTTCAGACTTGGCCGCTGTACCAAGCTGGTATCTGATACCATGTATTTAGCCGCAGACTTATACCACTTAATTTTTCTTCAAAATTGGGTGCTGTATGAAACCGGTATCTGATACCAAGTATTGAAACACAAACATATAATATGTCAGACTTGACAGCTGTACCAAGCCGGTATCTGATTCCAAGTATTTTCGCGCAGACTTATATCACCTTATTATTCTTCAGACTTAGCCGTTGTTGCAAGCCCGTATCTGATACGATGTATTTAGTCGCAGACTTTAATCACCGTATTATTCTTCAGACTTAGGCACTGTACCAAGCCGGTATCTGATACCTTGTATTTAGTCGCAGACTTATATCGCCTTATTATTCTACAGACTTGGCCGCTGTACTAAGCCGGTATCTGATACCATATATTTTGCCGCTGACTTATACTACCTAATTATTGTCACAGACTTTAATCACCATATTATTCTTCAGACTTGGGCACTGTACCAAGCCGGTATCAGATACCATGTATTTAGTCGCAGACTTATATCCACTTAGTATTCTACAGACTTGGCCGCTGTACCAAACCGGTATCTGATACCATATATTTAGCCGCTGACTTATACTATCTAATTATCCTTCAGACTTGGGCACCGTATGGATCCGGAATCTGATACCAAGTATTGAAACGCACACATATTATATGTCAGACCTGACCGCTGTACCAAGCCGGTATCTGATTCCAAGTATTTTTTGCAGACTTATATCACCTTATTATTCTTCAGACTTAGCCTTTGTACCAAGCCGGTATCTGATATAATGTATTTAGTCGCAGACTTTAATCACCGTATTATTCTTCAGACTTAGGCACTGTAGCAAGCCAGTATCTGATACCTTGTATTAAGTCGCAGACTTATATCGCCTTATTATTCTACAGACTTGGCCACTGTTCCAAGCCGGTATCTGATACCATATATTTAGCCGCTCACTTATACTACCTTATTATACTTCAGACTTGGGCACGGTATGAATCCGGTATCTGATATCAAGTATTGAAACGCATACATATTATATGTCAGACTTGACCACTGTATATCTGATACCATGCATTTAGTCACAGACTTATATCACCTTATCATTCTTCTGACTTGGGTTAGGGTTAGGGTTAGGGTTAGGGTTAGGGGTTAGGGTTAGGGTTAGGGTTAGGGTTAGGGTATAAGGGTATATTGAGGTATGACGATTGGCGGATGTGTACATTATTGAGTAATTATTTGGCTGAGGGTTGGCGATAGGGTTGACCCTTTCCTTATATTATTATTATAATATTTGCCTACGCTAGGGTCTGTTATTAGGTTGCCGGAACTTCTTTAAACCGGCAACGCTTTTACATGATTAATCTCCCTTGTTTTTTATTTTATATTTTCCGCGTCATAGCGTACTTTGAACCTGTATAGATCGAGTATGCCTGGGCGTAAGGAAGAGATGTTGACATGTATGTGTAGATTGTAGTCCGGACTACAAATTCGTGTATAGAGACTTCGACTCACGCACCTGTTCTCCTGGCAGAAAGAGTTCAAAAGTAGAGTAATGACTGTTTCAATGCAGACATGAAAATCTTCTAAGTAATTTTGACAATGTGATGCCCTTGTTCAATATTCAATGCGTAATAGGTCGAGAACGCCTCGGTGTACCAAGTGATGTTTACATGTATGTGTAGACCAGAGTCCGGACTTCAAGTTCTTTCATACAGAGTACCACTCACGTGCTTCTTTTTCTGGTTGGAAGAGCTCTAATTTAGCATGATCGCTGTTATCTACTTAACATAAAATTTTCTAAGTTATTTTGTTGATTAATGGTCCTTGTCAAATTTCGATGTTTAATAACTCCTTCATTTTCTATGCGATTTTAAGTCTGTAAAAAGTATGTTGTAGGCCGGAGTCCAGACTACACATTTTATAATTCAGACTATGACTCACATGCCCCTTCTTCTAGTTATAAGAGCTCAAAGTTAGCATGATGGCTATTTTTCACTGAACATGCAAATATTCTAAGTTATTTTGATGACCCTATCCCTCAATCCTCACTCATTAACCCAACATTCAACCCTCAAACCAACCCTCAACCCAACCCTCAAACCAACCCTCAATCCTCAACCCAACCCTCAACCCAACCCTCAACCCTCAGATACAAGCTTGGTACAGCGGTCAAGTCTGAAGACTAACAAGGTGGAATAAAGCTGCGGATAAATATTTAGTATGAGAAACTCTCTTCTATTATTCTTCAGACTAAGGTGCTGTACCAAGCCTGTATCTGATACTATGTACTTAGCCGCAGACTTAAATCAACATATTATTCTTGAGACTTGGCCGCTGTACCAAGCCGGTATCTGCTACCATGTATTTAGCTGCAGACTTATATCACCAGTTTATTCTTCAGACTTGGCCGCTGTACTAAACCGGTATCTGATGCCATGTATTTAGCCGCAGACTTATACCACTTAATTTTTCTTCAAAATTGGGTGCTGTATGAAACCGGTATCTGATACCAAGTGTTGAAACGCAAACATATTATATGTCAGACTTGACCGCTGTACCAAGCCTGTATCTGATTCCAAGTATTTTTTCGCAGACTTTAATCACCGTATTATTCTTCAGACTTAGGCACTGGAGCAAACCGGTATCTTATACCATGTATTTAGTCGCAGACTTTAATAACCGTATTATTCTTCAGACTTAGGCACTGGAGCAAGCCGGTATCTGATACCATGTATTTAGTCGCAGACTTATATCGCCTTATTATTCTACAGACTTGGTCGCTGTGCCAAGCCGGTATCTGATTACATATATTTAGCCGCTCACTTATACTACCTAATTATTCTTAGATATCACTTATATCACCTTATTATTCTTCAGACTTAGTCGCTGTACCAAGAAGGTATCTGATACCATGTATTTAGTAGCAGACTGATATCACTGAATTCTTTTTCTGGTTGGAAGAGCTCTAATTTAGCATGATCGCTGTTATCTACTTAACATAAAATTTTCTAAGTTATTTTGTTGATTAATGGTCCTTGTCAAATTTCGATGTTTAATAACTCCTTCATTTTCTATGCGATTTTAAGTCTGTAAAAAGTATGTTGTAGGCCGGAGTCCAGACTACACATTTTATAATTCAGACTATGACTCACATGCCCCTTCTTCTAGTTATAAGAGCTCAAAGTTAGCATGATGGCTATTTTTCACTGAACATGCAAATATTCTAAGTTATTTTGATGACCCTATCCCTCAATCCTCACTCATTAACCCAACATTCAACCCTCAAACCAACCCTCAACCCAACCCTCAAACCAACCCTCAATCCTCAACCCAACCCTCAACCCAACCCTCAACCCTCAGATACAAGCTTGGTACAGCGGTCAAGTCTGAAGACTAACAAGGTGGAATAAAGCTGCGGATAAATATTTAGTATGAGAAACTCTCTTCTATTATTCTTCAGACTAAGGTGCTGTACCAAGCCTGTATCTGATACTATGTACTTAGCCGCAGACTTAAATCAACATATTATTCTTGAGACTTGGCCGCTGTACCAAGCCGGTATCTGCTACCATGTATTTAGCTGCAGACTTATATCACCAGTTTATTCTTCAGACTTGGCCGCTGTACTAAACCGGTATCTGATGCCATGTATTTAGCCGCAGACTTATACCACTTAATTTTTCTTCAAAATTGGGTGCTGTATGAAACCGGTATCTGATACCAAGTGTTGAAACGCAAACATATTATATGTCAGACTTGACCGCTGTACCAAGCCTGTATCTGATTCCAAGTATTTTTTCGCAGACTTTAATCACCGTATTATTCTTCAGACTTAGGCACTGGAGCAAACCGGTATCTTATACCATGTATTTAGTCGCAGACTTTAATAACCGTATTATTCTTCAGACTTAGGCACTGGAGCAAGCCGGTATCTGATACCATGTATTTAGTCGCAGACTTATATCGCCTTATTATTCTACAGACTTGGTCGCTGTGCCAAGCCGGTATCTGATTACATATATTTAGCCGCTCACTTATACTACCTAATTATTCTTAGATATCACTTATATCACCTTATTATTCTTCAGACTTAGTCGCTGTACCAAGAAGGTATCTGATACCATGTATTTAGTAGCAGACTGATATCACTGAATTATTATTCAGACTTAGCCGCTGTACCAAGCCGGTATCTGATACCATGTATTTAGTCGCAGACTTATATCACCTTCTTATTCTTCAGAAATAGCCGCTGTACCAAGCCGGTTTCTGATACCATGTATTTAGTCACAGACTTGTATCACCTTATTATTCTTCAGACTTAGCCGGTGTACCAAGCCGATATCTGATACCATGTATTTAGTCGCAGACTTATATCACCTTCTTATTCTTCAGACTTAGCCGGTGTACCAAGCTGGTATCTGATACCATGTATTTAGTCGCATACTTATATCATCTTATTATTCTTCAGACTTAGCAGCTGTACCAAGCCGGTATCTGATACCATGTATTGAGTCGCAGACTTATATCACCTTATTGTTCTTCAGACTTAGCCGGTGTATCAAGCTGGTACCTGATACCATGTATTTAGTCACAGACTTATATCACCTTATTATTCTTCAGACTTAGCCAGTGTATCAAGCCTGGTAACTGATACCATGTATTTAGTCGCAGACTTATATCACCTTATTATTCTTCAGACTTAGCCGCTCTACCAAGCCAGCATCTGATACTATGTATTTAGCCGAAGACTTATATCACCTTATTATTCTTCAGACTTAGCCGGTGTACCAAGCCAGTATCTGATACCATGTATTTAGTCGCAGACTTATATCACCTTTTATTCTTTAGACTTAGCCGCTCTACCAAGCCGGCATCTGATACTATGTATTTAGCCGAAGACTTTTATCACCTTATTATTCTTCAGACTTAGCCGGTGTACCAAGCTAGTATCTGATACCATGTATTTAGTCGCAGACTTATATCACCTTCTTATTCTTCAGACTTAGCCGCTCTACCAAGCCGGCATCTGATACTATGTATTTAACCGAAGACTTATATCACCTTATTATTCTTCTGACTTAGACGGTGTAGGTTAGGGTTAGGGTTAGGGTTAGGATTAGGGTTGGGTTAGGGTTAGGGTTAGGGTTGGGTTAGGGTTAGGGTTAGGGTTAGGGTTAGGGTTAGGGTTAGGGTATAAGGGTATATTGAGGTATGACGATTGGCGGATGTGTACATTATTGAGTAATTATTTGGCTGAGGGTTGGCGATAGGGTTGACCCTTTCCTTATATTATTATTATAATATTTGCCTACGCTAGGGTCTGTTATTAGGTTGCCGGAACTTCTTTAAACCGGCAACGCTTTTACATGATTAATCTCCCTTGTTTTTTTATTTTATATTTTCCGCGTCATAGCGTACTTTGAACCTGTATAGATCGAGTATGCCTGGGCGTAAGGAAGAGATGTTGACATGTATGTGTAGATGGTAGTCCGGACTACAAATTCGTGTATAGAGACTTCGACTCACGCACCTGTTCTCCTGGCAGAAAGAGTTCAAAAGTAGAGTAATGACTGTTTCAATGCAGACATGAAAATCTTCTAAGTAATTTTGACAATGTGATGCCCTTGTTCAATATTCAATGCGTAATAGGTCGAGAACGCCTCGGTGTACCAAGTGATGTTTACATGTATGTGTAGACCAGAGTCCGGACTTCAAGTTCTTTCAGGGTTAGGGTTAGGGTTAGGGTTAGGGTTAGGGTTAGGTTAGGGTTAGGGTTAGGGTTAGGGTTAGGGTTAGGGTTAGGTTAGGGTTAGGTTAGGGTTAGGGTTAGGGTTAGGGTTAGGGTTAGGGTTAGGGTTAGGGTTAGGGTTAGGGTTAGGGTTAGGGTTAGGGTTAGGGTTAGGGTTAGGGTTAGGGTTAGGGTTAGGTGTTTAGGGGGTACCCCTATTACTCTAACCCTAGCGGATGTATATTTTGCTTAGGGTTGGTATGTACTTTGGTTAGGGTTGCCTTTTTACCAACCCTAGCGTAGGATATTGTTACTATTTTTAGTACATTTTACCGAACTTCTTTTTTCAGGGGAGACTATTCAACAAGGGAAATAACAAAGTTTGGAAATAAGTTTGAATTTTCCATGACATAGCCTACTTTGGAATCGTGTAGTTCGGCAACGCCTCGGCGTACAGACAAAATGTTAACATGTACGTGTAGATCTGAATGCGGACTACATGCTCATGTATACAGACTACGCCTGAGGTAACCCTTCTCCAAGTTGTAAGACTTCAAAGTAAGCATAATGGCTGTTTCCGACTTCCTGAAAATTTGCTAAGTTATTTTTCCAATTTACAATACTTTGGAACTATGTAGTTCGGCAACGCCTCGGCGTACAGACAAAATGTTTACATGTACGTGTAGAACGGAATGGGGACTACGAGCTCATGTATACAGACTACGCCTGAGATACCCCTTCTCAAGGTTGCAAGAGTTCAAAGTAAGCACAATGGCTGTTTCCGGGATTTTTTCAATTTATTGGCTTTGCTCAATATTCAATGATTCATACATCGAGAATGCCTCGGCGTACGTTAGAAATGTTTACATGTATGTGTAGATCAGAATCCGGACAACAAGTTCACTATGACTCACGTGGCCCTTCTTGTGGTTGTAATAGTTCAAAGTTAGCATACCATATATTTAGTCGCAGACTTATAACACTTATTATTCTTCAGATTTAGCCGGTGTACCAAGCCGGTATCTGATACCATATATGTAGCCGCAGACTTATATCGCTTTATTATTCTTCAGACTCAGCCAGTGTACCAAGCCGGTATCTGATACCATGTATTTAGCCGCAGACTTATATCGCCTAATTATTCTTCAGACTTAGCCGGTGTACCAAGCCGGTATCTGATACCATGTATTTAGTCGCAGACTTATATCACCTTATTTTTCTTCAGACTTAACCGGTGTACCAAGCCCCTATCTGATACCAAGTATTTAGTCGCAGACTTATATCACCTTATTATTCTTCAGACTTACCCGCTGTACCGAGCCAGTATCTGATACCATGTATTCAGTCGCAGACTTATATCACCTTATTATTCTTCATACTTAGCCGGTGTACCAAGCCCATATCTGATACCAAGTATTTAGTCGCAGACTTATATCACTTATTATTCTTCAGACTTAGCCGGTGTAACAAGCCAGTATCTGTTACCATATATTCAGTCACAGACTTATATCGCCTTATTATTCTACAGACTTAGCCGCTGTACCAAGACGGTATCTGATACCATGTATTCAGTTGCAGACTTATATCCCCTTATTATTCTTCAGACTTAGCCGGTGTACCAAGCACGTATCTGATACCATGTATTTAATCGCAGACTTATATCCCCTTATTATTCTTCAGACTTAGCCGGTGTACCAAGCCCGTATCTGATACCATGTATTTAATCGCAGACTTATATCACCTTATTATTCTTCAGACTTAGCCGGTGTACCAAGCCCATATCTGATACCAAGTATTTAGTCGCAGACTTATATCACTTATTATTCTTCAGACTTAGCCGGTGTATCAAGCTGGTACCTGATACCATGTATTTAGTCACAGACTTATATCACCTTATTATTCTTCAGACTTAGCCAGTGTATCAAGCCTGGTAACTGATACCATGTATTTAATAGCAGACTTATATCACCTTATTATTCTTCAGACTTAGCCGCTCTACCAAGCCAGCATCTGATACTATGTATTTAGCCAAAGACTTATATCACCTTATTATTCTTCAGACTTAGCCGGTGTACCAAGCCAGTATCTGATACCATGTATTTAGTCGCAGACTTATATCACCTTTTATTCTTTAGACTTAGCCGCTCTACAAAGCCGGCATCTGATACTATGTATTTAGCCGAAGACTTATATCACCTTATTATTCTTCAGACTTAGACGGTGTACCAAGCTAGTATCTGATACCATGTATTTAGTCGCAGACTTATATCACCTTCTTATTTTTCAGACTTAGCCGCTCTACCAAGCCGGCATCTGATACTATGTATTTAACCGAAGACTTATATCACCTCATTATTCTTCTGACTTAGACGGTGTAGGTTAGGGTCAGGGTTAGGGTTAGGGTTAGGATTAGGGTTGGGTTAGGGTTAGGGTTAGGGTTGGGTTAGGTATAGGTGATTTGCTTACTTGCGGTTGCGGAATGATGTGGATTGCTTGGATATTATTGGAAAGGTATTAGTTGTTTAGGGTTAGGGTTAGGGTTAGGGTTAGGGTTAGGGTTAGGGTTAGGGTTAGGGTTAGGGGTTAGGGTTAGGGTTAGGGGTTAGGGTTAGGGGGGTTAGGGTTAGGGTTAGGGTTAGGGGTTAGGGTTAGGGTTAGGGTTAGGGTTAGGGTTAGGGTCCGCTTTGTGAAAATTGGCATTTTAAAATCGAAAATTGGCATTTTTTTTCGAAAATTGGCATCGTGCATTCGAAAACTGGCATTTTCGTTCGAAAATTGGATTTTCGACATTGAAAATTGGAAGGACGCTAATTTTTCGAAATTTGGTCGTATATTTTAAAAAATTAATTTTCTTCCAGAAAAACTGTCCTATATTAACATGATTGTCATAGGTCATGTGTTTGGCATTGCTCCACAATATATATCATTTTTAATCCGGTCGTATGTCATTTATAGTCAAAAACTGCTCATTTGTGATATTGAAATTTGGCATTCAGCTAACAGAGGGTTCTGATATATCTCTCTACAGTCGGAATTTTGATGATTCATTCCCACTTTCAGGGACTATATATGTGTATGTTTTGGTTATATATCAAATATTTGTACTATAAGGATGACAGGACATAAAGCTTATCCGACAGAAACGCAAGGATGATGGAGTATTAGATGTTTACTTCTCGGGTCTGGACGGTTATTTTGCTATTTGATCGAAAAAAAACTAAGTCCGAACTCTAATTTTCGACTTTCAGATCATTGTCTTACTTTTGGATAAATATTATATGGTCTTAAATTTAATACCTTTGACGTACTTAGAACTATAATATGTTTGTCGTAGGTATGTATAAATACCCAAAATAAGTATGTGGTTGGATACTTGGTATCAGATACCGGCTTGGTACAGCGACCAAGTCTAAAGAACAATAAGGGGGAATAAGTCTGTGACTGTATACTTGGTATCAGATACCGGTTTGTAAAGTGGCCAAGTCTAAAGAATAATAAGGGGGATATGTCTAAAGAATAATAAGGGGGAATAAGTCTGCCCTTGAATACCTGGTATCAGATACTGGCTTTGTACAGCGACCAAGTCTAAAGAACAATAAGGCGGAATAAGTCTGCGACTGTATACTGGTATCAGATACCGGGTTTGTAAAGCGGCCAATTCTAAACAACAATAATAAGGGGGGATTAGTCTTCGGCTGGATACTTGTTGTCAGATACCGGTTTGGTATAGCGGCCATATCTAAAGAATAACAAAGGAGAATAAGTCTGCGGCTTTATACTTGGTATCAGATACCGGTTTGGAATAGTGGCCATATCTCGAGAATAACAAAGGGGAATAAGATGCAGCTGGATACTTGATATCAGATACCGGTTTGGTATAGTGGACATATCTAAAGAATAACAAGGGGGAATAAGTATGCGGCTGGATACTTGATATCAGATACCAGTTTGGTATAGCAGCCATATCTAAAGAATAACAAGGGGGAATAAGTATGCGGCTGGATACTTGATATCAGATACTGGTTTGGTATAGTGGCCATATCTAAAGAATAACAAGGGAGAACAAGTATGCGGCTGGATACTTGGTATCAGATACCGGTTTGGTATAGCGGCCATATCTAAAGAATAACAAGGGGGATAAGTATGCGGCTGGATACTTGTCAGATACCAGTTTGGTATAGCTGCCATATCTAAAGAATAACAAGGAAGAATAAGTCTGCGGCTTTATACTTGGTATCAGATACCGGTTTGGTATAGCGGCCATATCTAAAGAATAACAAGGGGGAATAAGTATGCAGCTGGATACTTGATATCAGATACCGGTTTGGTATAGTGGCAATATCTAAAGAATAACAAGGGGGAATAAGTATGCAGCTGGATACTTGATATCAGATACCAGTTTGGTAAAGCGGCCATATCTAAAGAATAACAAGGGGGAATAAGTATGCGGCTGGATACTTGATATCAGATACTGGTTTGGTATAGCGGCCATATCTAAAGAATAACAAGGGAGAACAAGTATGCGGCTGGATACTTGGTATCAGATACCGGTTTGGTATAGCGGCCATATCTAAAGAATAACAAGGAGGATAAGTATGTGGCTGGATACTTGTCAGATACCGGTTTGGTATAGCTGCCATATCTAAAGAATAACAAGGAAGAATAAGTCTGTGGCTTTATACTTGGTATAAGATACCGGTTTGGTATAGCGGCCATATCTAAAGAATAACAAGGGGGAATAAGTATGTGGCTGGATACTTGATATCAGATACCGGTTTGGTATAGCGGCCGTATCTAAAGAATAACAAGGAGGAATAAGTATGCGGCTTGATACTTGATATCAGATACCGGTTTGGTATAGCGGCCATATCTAAAGAATAACAAGGGGGAATAAGTATGTGGCTGTATACTTGATATCAGATACCGGTTTGGTATAGCGGCCATATCTAAAGAATAACAAGGAGGAATAAGTATGCGGATTAATACTTGATATCAGATACCGGTTTGGTATAGCGGCCATATCTAAAGAATAACAAGGGGGAATAAGTATGTGGCTGTATACTTGATATCAGATACCGGTTTGGTATAGCGGCCATGTATCTGAATAATAAGGGGGAATAAGTCTGAGGCTTTATACTTGGTATCAGGTACCAGCTTGGCATAGTGGCCATATCTAAAGAATAATAAGGGGGGATAAGTATGCGGCTGGATACTTGATATCAGATACCGGCTTGGTATAGTGGCCATGTCTAAAGAATAATAAGGGGGAATTAGAATGCGGCTGGATACTTGGTATCAGATACCGGCTTGATACAGCAACCAAGTCTCAAGAAAAATAAGGGAGAATAAGTCTGCGGCTGTATACTTGGTATTATATACCGGCTTTATACAGCGGCCAAGTCAAAAGAATAATAAGGGGGAATAAGTCTGCGGCTGAATAATTAGAAAAGATACCGGCTTTGTACAGCGGCCAAGTCTACAGAATAATAAGGGAGAATAACTCTGCAGCTGAATGCTTGGTATCAGATACCAGCTTGGTACAGTGGCACAATCTAAAGAATAATAAGGGGAAATAAGTCTGCGGCTGAATACTTAGTATCAGATACCTTCTTAATACAGCGGACAAGTCTAAAGAATAATAAGGGGAATGAATAAGTCTGCGGCTGTATAATTGATATCAGCTACCGGCTTGGTACACCGGCCAAGTCTGAAGAATAATAATGGGGAATAAGCCTGCGGCTGAATACTTGATATCAGATACCAGCTTGGTACAACAGCCATATCTACAAAATAATTTGTGGGAATAAGTATGCGGCTGGATACTTGGCATCAGATACCGGCTTGGTACAGTGACCAAGTCTAAAGAACAATAAGGGGGAATAAGTCTGAGTCTGTATACTTGGTATCAGGTACCGGCTTGGTACAGCGACAAAGTCTAAAGAACAATAAGGGGGAGTAAGTCTGTGGCTGAATACATGGTATCAGATGCCGGCTTGGTACAGCGACCAAGTTTGAAGAATAATAAGGGGGAATTAGTCTGCGGCTAAATACTTGGTATCAGATACCGGCTTGGTACAGCGGCCAGGTCTAAAGAATAGTAAGGAGTATTATATCAGGTACCAGCTTAGTGCACTGGCCAAGTCTAATGAATAATAAGGTGGAATAAGTCTGCGGCTGAATACTTTGTGTCAGATACCGGCTTAGTACAGTTGCCAAGTTAGGAGAAAATTAAGTTGGTCAAGGCCAATGATCAATAAAATGACACATACGGCGGCAGATATATATAGCTTGGAAGGCTGCAAAGTAATGCAGTCAAGGGCCATAAGGAATTAAATGACACTGAGTGAGGCTTTTGGAGGGGTCTATTGTAAGGGGGTCTAGACAACACTTATAAAATGTTCATATTTCGCAGTCAAGGGCATATAACATCTGTATCTAGACCCAAGGGTCAGGTATATGCTAGTTACCTGCCCATATGAGGTATATACCCCTCCCTGCAATACCTAGACTCCAAATTAGGGCTGGTTAACTACCCCATTTAATGTATATTTCTCTTTGTCACAATGCCTTGACTTTGTACTTCATAACCCTGGTAGCACAAAAATGCCAATTTTCGCAAACCCTCAGTAGGGGCGTCCTCATGTTTCACTTCATAAAACACTCATATATGCAGAAAATGACATCCAGGTGCATTTGGCATGTTATATGTGGTCCATTTGACTGTTGGAAGTGTCCAAACATTGTGGTAGCTTCTTTTATTTCGAAAAAAGTATGTCCAAAAAATGACCTAAATTGGGCATTTTTTCGCCATTTTTTGAAAATTTTGCTCACTCAGACCCCTAAAATCCTACACCAGATTATTGATTATAGACGAAGGCGATATTTTAAATTACAAAAAGCTATTTAATCTGTCGAAAGAGTTTAAATAAAAAAAATATTCGAAAAAAATCTTCCTGGTAGCTCCAAATGCCAATTTTCGCATTTTTTCACTCATTTCGGAAGCCATAACTTTTTTATTTGCCAATAGATTTGCTTAAAACTCCGTAAATCTTCTTTTCTAACCGCTTTTAACATTTGTATGAAGTTTCAGATGAATCGGTTCAGAAATAAAAAACTTTGAAATTTGCTGATTTTTTCATGAATTTT